>QVNV01023680.1:0-60458 GCA_014825455.1 Pseudomyrmex pallidus | reverse complement strand
CGCGCTGTAAATTGACATTTTCTTTTTTTTCCAAGGAAATAGCTAATCGGGATACCTCGCGCGTGTACACATCGACTGATTTTATCGTCACCGCGCCCGCCGCGCCGCCGTTGCCGCCTCACCAAGAGAAGCGGCGCAACGCTCATTCTCAATGCTCTCGTCTTAATGATACCGGCGTTAACACGGCGTTTTTGCGCGATCTAAGGCGAGAACTCCCGGCGGAAAATTAAGTTGAAAGTGCAAGCAACACGGCGGTGGCGCGCCATTAATTTCCCCCGGTCGTGAAAATTATTAATCCGACGTTCTTCGCGCGCTCGCTCATTTTCCACACTCTCTTGCTCATCGCCTACCCCGGCCCCATCGCGACCGTTTAGCATGTAAATTATATGTAAATATATATATAAGACACACGGCTCGTACGTTTTTAAACGAGAACTGGATTGTCATGCACGCGCATATTTGCGCGCGTTTGCTTACCGTTACATAACTTTTGTTCGTTACCTGACACACACACACACGTGTGAATACAACGTGAAAAAAACGTGAGCAACATCAGGACTTAATCAATTTTGCATCCTACAAAACAAACACGTAATCGGGCGCGGAAACAATGCGATATAAAAGACGTTAATTTATTGAAAAAAAAAACTCATTTATTTGTTAGTTTTTTTTTGTAACACAAATCGAACGCGATTCTCTGTACAGCGGACGACTGATCAAAACGATTGTGCACTTAACGCTAAACGAGGAGTATAAAGTCTCGGACGAGTCTTTAACCGATGTTTTGCGACGTACGGCGAACGACGTAAGAAACTGCTTTATGGGGGTAACCGAGAATTCGCTCTTGTCCGGATGAGACCAGGAGAAGGACGAGAGAGAGAGAGAGAGAGAAAGAGAGAGACTTATCGGACAGAAGTAACGGACATCCACGAGCGCGTTTTTTTTAGGGCTCGCGTGAGAACCGACGCCCGAAAACGATTCACGGTCCCCTAATAACACGTCCGCGACCGCGCGGTATTACCGTCAAATACGGTAATTTACCGAAAGTAGCCTTACCGGATGGCCACAACAATGCGGTTTGAGCCGGGGCAAAAAAAGTCGGCCGCTCGGCTCGAGCGGCCTCCGCCGAAACGATCGTAACCAACTCCGCGCGCTGATTGAACAGCGGGGCCTTTTCTCTTTCCTCTCTCAGCGCGGCAGTCAATCGTCGTTACCGGACGAGTGTTTTTGGCGGGTAATATTTAACGACCGCACCCTGAAATTTATTTCCCTTCTTTGCTACGCGTTCTCTCTCTCTCTCTCTCTCTCTCTCTCTCTCTCTCTCTCTCTCGCTATATTATTTAAAAAGTACGACGCGCGGGTACATACACTTCGACATCCCTCCGTGTTATTATATTCGAGAGAAAGAGAGAGAGAAAGTTTACATCGAGGATTACTCGCGACGCTCGGTTATTACGACTGCGGTTAGGGCTAAAACGCGAACAGTTATCGGGACGAGACCGACGTCGCTTTAAAATTTATTCACGTCGCTCTGCCGAATGATTAAGGAAATCCGTCGTGAATTCGGTAATTGACGTATGAATGCCGCGGCGTTCTCGTCTACATGTACTATTATTCAAACGCTTTCCAAGAATTTTGAAAACGTAAAAAAAAAGACGGAGATTTTTCTCGTCTTTTCGACCTTTGCCCAATTAAATTTCACAATCGTATTTTCTTTGTGTTTTTTTATTTTTTTAAAACCTCGGTCCGTTTTGATCGGACTTGGAAAAGAAAGCCTGATCGATAAACGTAAGAGAATGTCCTATAACTTTCTGCAAAACCGCGCCGTGTGCAGTGAGCGCGCGTATAGAGGCTGATGTTAGAGACGCGGCGGGCGGCGGTCTGGAAATTTGATTTGAGCGCGCGCAAACGCGCGCAACCCTCGACGCGTGCTGCTGGCGAGAGCAGATAAGGGAAAACGACTGCGTGGTGTACCAGACGCGACGTGGTGGCGTATACGCGCGCGAATAGAGAAACGACGGGGGGAAGGGAGGGGAAGGGAGGACGAGAGGCCGAGAGGCGAACGCTACTCGGACAGAACGCGCGCTTTTGCACCTCGCCTCGCCTCGGCTCGGAAGCGCGTGTGCGCTATAGACGGCGGGACGCTATCCGGTCGATACAGGCAACCAGACTAGGAAGTAAACCCGGGCATCAACCTCTCTCTGCCTACCACCCATCACCCTACTCCGCCGGCACAACCTCGACGGCGGTGGCGGACGGACGGAGAGAGGAACCCCCCCTCGATCTCTCGAATTCGCTCATCGGCCAACGGGTGCAACGACCTCGCCGCCGTCGTCGTCGTCGTCGTCGTCGTCGTCGACGTCGTCGTCCTCCTCCTCGTCGGAGAAGAAATTTGGACCCCGAAAATGTGGAAAGCCGTGTGACGATTTTGTGGCTGTGTGTTGCAAAATTATTATCGACGCCGAGAGACGCTGACGATTGATCGGAAAAGAGGGCGAATTTTTTGCGCGATGTAGCCTGTCACGAAGCTAAGCGAGAGAGTCCGATTTTCTGTCGATATACCGTCAGATAATTAACAAAAAAAATGTTAAGCACCTGGCAATTATGATATATCGGTCGTCGGGTTATGCACCTCGTCTCTTCAAGTTTCTCTCAAAATTCAATTTTGCGCGCGAGCGTACATACACACACGCATATGTAAAGCCGATAAATTCGTTGCAAACTGGTCGAGATTGTCGAGATCGAACTTTGATCGGGACGGCTGCTAAACGGCAATGAGTTACCGACCTTAAAGAATGCATTATACGTTTCATTTATGCATAATTGACTTTGCGCGCGTGTTTAAATTTTAATGCGGCGCGACACCGCGCGCTCCGTAATTCCAAAGAGAGGATTTGTGCCAAGGTAATCGAAACCTAACATCATTCCCAATGCGTTCATTCGCGATTTCGCTCGATTCCGCGGAATTGTCCTTCATTAATTCTCTCTTTCGAGAGAACAACAAGCAGGACCTTAAACTTTTAATGTCCGTCCGAACAACTATATATATATATACATATAAAAACAAGAGAAAAATTGAAATTAAAGGAATACGAATTTAATAAAATAAATTCGCGTTACAGAATCCGTTGATGGAGCTGTAATTTACGATGCGTATGAAACATACCTATTATTTATTGAAACGATCAACGTGAGGAGAGAGAGAGAGAGAGAGAGCTCTTCAACGGTCCGGGACCACTTCTCATGCGTGTACTATGTTTTATATATGATTACATTTAATGGGAAATTAGAGCAAAATGGATAATTAATACGTCATATTCTCCGACGGTAATTCAATCTATATGTATGTATACGTTACCCGTACTATAATTATTAGGGGGATGTTAAATAATTGCAGGGGAGAAATAATGGGAGTTTCGCGATGGCGAACCGTCGCTTATCAAACAACGCGGCCTTTCTCGTTAGAGCTCGCGAATAAGCAAGATATTAAATCCACTCGCGCGTCGATAATCCGAGAGAGAGTTAACATATAAAAATATACATATAAATCCCGTATACATATAAAAATATATATACGGGAGAGAAAGAGAGAGAGAGAGAGAGAGAGAGAGAGAGAGAGAGAGAGAGCGACTGTGTAATACGCAATGCAAACCTGTAATCAAACGTCGGCCTAAAAACATGAATTAACAGAAAATTATGCTTATCTATCACGCGTTAACGCATTCGAATTTACGGTACACAATAATCCTATCCTATTTCTGCGTTGATATAGATTCTTGCTCCGTAGGCTTAAATTATATCTGACTTTTGCATTATTTATAAGATACGCGTGTGTGTGTGTGTGTATGTTATTGTGTGTGAAGATCGTTGACGCGGTCGTAATAAGTGCACATTTGCGAAAGGAATGTTTACAGTAGCGCGCGAGACTCGCGCGCGAATGATTGCGGACTGGAAATAGAAAACGTTGTAAATCACAACAACAACGTTTTCCATTATGCTCGTACTATTATTCATTGCTTCCCTCCGCAATATGCAAATACGTTCCCCGTTTAATACCAGCGGTAACAATATCTCTTTCTACTTTGTTCGTGTTTTCACGCGTGCCGCATTATTATTTTTTGTACGTTTTCCCCGCGCAAAATGCGCACAATATAAAATGTTAAAAATGTAAAAAAAAAAAAAAAAACATTTTAAAGTGAAACTCTCGGATCATTGAATTAATTTAGGAGCGCGTTTATATCTCGTCGATTTCGAATTTTTTTGACATTTTTATGGATTCCAACTTTTTTTCACGAATTTCGATTCTCGATACGATGGAAGTCGCGCTGCGACGCGTCGCTAAGTCAATTATAATAATAGGTCGCACGTGCGCCGCCCCGATAAAATAAATGTCACGCAGTCCGTGTGTGTCACGTTTCAATCCACTTTCTAGTCGGATAACGGGCGTTATAGTTGGTTAGCGCCGCGCTCCGCGAACTCGGGTTAATAACCCGCGGA
Organism: Pseudomyrmex pallidus; assembly: GCA_014825455.1. Lineage (NCBI taxonomy): Eukaryota > Metazoa > Arthropoda > Insecta > Hymenoptera > Formicidae > Pseudomyrmex > Pseudomyrmex pallidus. The sequence continues at coordinate 55,961 of QVNV01023680.1, read as the reverse complement.
TCGATGATATCGGAAATATGGACAGCGCGGATGGTGGCAACGTATTCTTCTCTCTTTCTCTCTCTCTCTCTCTCTTCGTATTATTATGTTGCGGATGAATATTTATGACGCCGCGTTTTCGGCAACCCGCGCGAGTGCGCGCGTTTTCATTCGCGATCGTACGTAAATCCTTCGAGAAACGAAGCGAGCGTATACGTGAACGAACGCCATATATTCCCGGTGAAAATTTACTCGTCGGAAATCGAATATTGGAGCTCTTGGGATGTATCACGAGCCGAAAGTTCCTGATCTACATGAAAATTATGTTCGTGATCTGGAGCAAGAGGCAAAGAGGCAAAAAGAGAGAGAGAAAGAGAGGAAGAAAGAGAGCTTGTCGTATCAGGAAACACATCGTCTCGTATATAGTCGGCCCATAGCCTTAGTTTCACCTCCGCGTGGCAAAAGAGACTCGGCAGACTCGAGGACGCTAAATAAAATTCCGAAGAAAAGTAGGACGTAGGATCTCTCGCTCGACATAGCAAACGTAGCGCAACTGCACATATATTTGCATCTTTAAATAATCGTAACTGTCATATTCATATCACTCTACAAAAACCGAACACGGCCGCCATACGGCACCTATGAGCGTAATATCCGATGATTGTGCCGACGATTGTGCCTGGCGATCGACACGATTCATTTGGCGCCGTCAAACGTATATATACATATATTGCGACAGCCTTCTTTTTCCTCGCGCGCAAGGACGACGCGCGCGGGGTTTACGAAAAATAAGAAAGAGTAAACTCGCTTAAAATAAAATAAAATAAAATAAAAAACAAAAAACTAAATCATTATCGGGACAAAGGATCGAAATATACGACACGACGACGAGGTCAATGCGAATAAACACAAGATAAAGCACTTCTGATGTTCTGATCAGAAACGGGACGGGAGGAGACGGGAAATCCGTCGGGTCTCGCTCCCGTTGTCAAGTATTTTGTGTCAATGAAAGGACAAACTCTCCCGCACCCAGACGCTGTAATTCGTGCGAGCGCATTGAACGCTACGCGCGATGATCCTTAGTTATCGCGCGCGCAAAAGAGCGCGCGACATAAAAGAGAGACACCGCGCGTGCGACGACGCGGCCGACACCCGTCGTCCGTGTGGGTGTAGACGATACTATCTCTCTAAGCTCGTCGCGAGGTCGTTGCACCTCTTCTACGCGACGACGAAGGAGGACTTGCATCACTTAGCTTGCTCATCCTTAAGGTTCTTTAAGTTCTTCCTCGGTATGCCGTGCGCGTCCGTCGTCGTCGTCGTCGTCGTCGTTGTCGTCGTCGTTAAGTTGACACGCACCTGCGCCGATCTTCCGCGCGAATCCCCGAGACTCGCCGCTTTCAGGTGGCACCGTGCCACATTTCCTATCATGACACTGAACACACGAGAGTCTTTCTCTCTCTCTCTCGTGCAACGCGACATTGAACGCGACGGCGAGCAAAAATGAATGTAAAACAACGAGCATCTGTGCATCTCGAAGTGCAAAAACGTGCTTTTAATTCGAACGGCACAATTTTTTTCACGAATCGCGGTTGGTGTTCACGCGTTTTACGCAAAAGTGTTAACAATTGCAGAATAAAACTAGTTTCCAGGTTCGACTTCTGGCTGAGGAGTTTTTTTTGCAATATTTTAAAATTAGTTAGGGGGGTATGCGGGATCTTTCATATATGAGATGCAAATCTAACAACCTACATGAATTTAAGAATTGAAATTTCAATTTAAAAAACTCACGTGTAAAAATTTACACGTGAACTCGTGTGTATATATATATATATATATACGCATATTTCCGCACAACATCCTGCAAACGGCTCTTATGACCGGACCTTACATTTCTTAGTTTAAAAACCAGTTTGTTTTTCAAGTCGAAACTCGACAAATCTGTTGAAAAACGAAAAAAAAAACAAACCAAAATATTTCGTTGCGCAATATAAATCTGATAACGCGTTTAATTTCTTTGCAAATCGATGAAGCTTTTTTACCTTTCTGGCTCTTTTACCATACTGACCCAATAGCCCGGATTTAACCTTCATTGAAATTATCGAGTCATCAGTCCTATTCTTCGGCGAATAATCCCGAGAAGCGACCTCGTCATCGGCGATGAATATCGATGTCGCGAACGATAAGATTCCCAACGATTCGCGCAGCGTGTAACATAACGGGAACGCGAAAACGAGTCACGACGCGATTGCGCACGCGCGCGCGCGACGATGCCGCGTGGCGATTTTTTTTTTAAACGCTAATTATCGTTCGTTCGATCTCTCGATGATCGAACCGGTGCGTAGCGCGTAGTTCGATCACAAACTCAGGGAATGAACTAACAAACAGGAAGCCGTATCGGAGACGCATTTTAAAGAGATCTTTTCTCTCCAGAAGAACTTATCATTATACATACACGTGATAGATAAGAGAATCTCCACGTAAAATATGCGTTTATCTCGTCGATCGTAGATCGTGAAACTCCGTAAAAAAAAATGTTTGTCCCGACAGTGTGAATAACCTCTCGAACAAAAAATAGAAACGTACGATGACACGCACGATGAAAAATGATTCTCACACGTTCCAGGAAATCCACTCAAATTAAAAAAATTAACGTTTTATTTTTTACTTGTGTAAGATTGTATAAGTGATCGCGCCAAAATTTTGAATTTGATCTTGTACATATGTTCTTATATAATCGATGCGATATCTTATATACATGTGATCGTGTGTGTAAGATCAGATCTCCGAAATTTGACAGATGCGAAACCAATTGAATTAATTTTTCTTTTTATTCCTGACCTCGTATGATCTCGAAGACGCAACATTGTTGAATTTGTCTCGACATACGCTTTCATACGATGCAAAGAATATGTAGCATTTCATAAAAAAAAACTTAACGTCAGCTTCGTTTCTCGAATATATTTACAAAAAATTGACACTGTTATGTTGGCTATAAAAAAAACCAGCGCAACTTTTCTCTCTTTCATTTTTTCAATATACTTTCCAATTTACGAGAAAAATGCTGGCTAGTAATGACGCGAACTCCCCTGTACAATTTTATATGATAATGTTTCTATTTTTTCTCGAGCTACAAACGCACTTTTTTCCGTTTCGTTTGACTTCGCAAAACTAAAATATATATTAAATTTCGTTATTCGATTCCTATTTCTTCCTATTCGATTCCTATCCCTCTCCGAAATTTCTTGACTTTCACAAAGCGATCCGCGTGTCGCTATCGTCCCCTGTCAAACAGGACCGCGCGCGTCAAGGAAAATTATACGAGGCAGCTGTTCCTCTCGTTAGCATCTGACGTTATTTGCGATCTCGAGAACCGGCGTCACCGATATCGCCGACGAGCGTGCGTAATAATTTCATTTGAGCCGCATCCGGACCGTTAAAATCGTCGCAATTAATGTCAAACTGTCCGTCGTGCGCGCGAACGCGTGCGCGCGCACGCGGAAGATTACGGTAACAAATTTTACGTTTTTTTTTAGACGAGAGACAAACAATTGCGCATAATTCCAACGAGTCTTTTAGGCGCGTTTTAGATTCTTGCGCTTTTGTTAAGATCTCAATTCTTACTTTCCATTTTTTTTTCTTGGATAAATAACTGAATTCCAATACCGCGTAATTATATACTTGGCAGAAGAGTTCACATTCGAGTTCTCGACAAGAAATATCGCTTCTTCCATTACACACGTCGATCACAGTCTGTTTGCTATATCAAGCCGAGCATTTTTTTTCAAAGACCGCGAAGATAGACAGACCCGCGTATATTCCATATATATATATATTCATCATCATCATCATTATTATTACCATCATCATCATCATCATCATCATCATCCGAATTGCTCGTGTTATAATCTCCGGCCGCGATAGCCGATAGGACTCCGGCCTCGACACGGCGTTCCAAATGAGGAAAGCCTAATAGGCAGCAATGCTCTGCCGAGGAAGGAAGGTTATCGCGCTCGATACCAAGGATCTCGTCGAGGCGTGTTAACCACCGAGGGGATTGCAACGACGACGACGACGACGACCAGTGGCGAATAGTGCCGCGCCGCATTTCGCGTGCGTGCGTGCGTGCGTGCGTACAAAACCGCTCGTGGAAGAGACAACAGACACTCTCTCGCGAACCTCGGAGAGGCGTTGCGCGAGCGCCGCGACGAGAGAGTGTCGGTATCTTCGGCGTAGACGGGAGAGTAGTGGTGGTTGGCCACCCCTGGCCTGGATACCGCGGCGTGTTGTTCACCTCCGTGTGAAAGTACTCGGCACGCACGCCGCGCACAGACACGCGTGCACATTCGCGCTCGCGCTCACGTTCGCGTCGCGTTGCAGTTGCCACATGAGAGAGAGAGAGAGAGAGAGAAGAGAGAAAAAGAGAGAGACGCGAGCACTACGCACGCACGCACGTACGCACGGAGCAACGGCCGAGAAGTGTGGGCAGTCGCGCGAATACGCGTCATACGTCGATGTCATGCGCCTATAATAGAGAACGTGTTTGTTTTGCACGTTTGCCTTTTAAGAAAGTGTGTGTATATACTCGATCCGTCTCTCAGATGCAATTAATTACAAAGTCGTATAATGAAGAATGCGTAAACGTTTAATTTACAGATTTTTTTTTGTTTACGTGGAATTGTTGCTCTAGCGAAACAGAGAGATCTTTACTTTGTACAAAATATACGAAAATTCGCGTTCTTCCGAAGGAGCTAAAAACGGGTTTGCAAAATCAAATTTTTACGCGTTTACATTCACGTCACGCGCAAAAGCTTTCATTGAAATATATATATATATATCGGAGAAATTATATTAAAATTGCCAGGTATTCGCGTGATCGCCGATTACGAAATAACGTCAGCGCGATTTGACGTAAGTGCGGCGCCGAAGCGAGTTTCCGAAAACTGGGTGTCTCTCGCGTTGTCCCTCCCGTCGGTCGGTCCCGTTTCGCCCTCTCTTTTCCACATGACAAGCACCATCTTCCCTTTCCTAACTCTTCTTCTCTCCTCCGTCACTCTCTCTTTCTCTCTTTCTCTCTTTGTCGTCGTCTTTTCCCGTCGCCGTTACCCACATCTGCCCCGGCTGCGACATAACCACCCGAAAGGACCACGTAGGAAAGGAGTGTGATGTACCGTTACGAGGTAGAATGGCGGTTGTTAGTGTGGCAGTGTGTTAGCCGGGCAGGATCACGTAGGTAGGTAGGTTGGTGGGTAGGCAGCGAGAAGAGAAGACGCGCGGCGCGGGTGTGGGTGTATAAGGCAAGGTAAGCGCGCGCGAGGATGAGAAGACGAGACCCGTGTGTGTGAGAGGAGAGAGGACGAGGAAGATCTACTACACAGACCTCTCCTAGGAGGCGAGGACGACGCAACAGCTGTGCGCGGCTCGTAGGTAGCCACGGAGAAACCTGTCCCTACAAATCTTTATAACTGCTGCCACCGCCATCCCTGTCACCACCGCTTTATCCGCGTTTTGTCCCCGCGCTCTCCTCCCCCTTTTTGTCATTTTCCGTTTTTTCTCTTTTTCTCTCTCTCTCTCTATCTATCTATCTGTCTTTCCTCCCCTTTCTCGCGATTTTGATTTTAATTGCATTGAGATTGTTCAACGTCGCGATCTTCTCAATTAATTCCGCCCCATGATGCGGAGACTGACAAATATATATATATATATATATATAAGTAGGCGTCTGACGAGAGTCGAACGTCAGTGATACGTATCAGAAATATCGGGGACAAACGTTTTCGGATGACAAGCCGACGTGACAAGTTCGGGCTCGTGAAGATTAATCCCTTATCCGTCGCGCGATGCAAATATTTGCGCCTTCGCGAGTTGTCACGAGTTGTGTGTGTGTGTGTGTATGACGTTTCAGCTACCGCGCGTGAGTCACATGCGTAACGCGAGCGCGCGTCAACGATCGAGAATTCAGAGTGGATTTTGTTCCGCGTGTGTTTTCCGAACGAAATTTGGATTTCGTTCTGGGAGAACACACTGGAGAAGTTGGAATTAAGAAAAAAATTTAAAAAAACTATTGAATACGCGATTTCACACGACGTGTGAAATTGAAGTGAGTGAAATGAAGAGTTAATAACAGAAAGAGGAGGAGGAGGAGGAAAAACCTCCTTCGTGCGGTAGAACGTTCATTGTGAGTTTAACATCGTGACTATATAGCAATGTCACGAGTTAGCGAGTTGCGAGGCGGGCCCCATTCGCGCGCACAACGTCCGTTTCTACACGAGCGACGTTAAAAGACAATTAATCTGAATAACTCAGCCTAGACCCGAACTCGCGTCCCACATTTCGTGACGCAGCCACATTTGCGCGTCGAATATTTCCATTCGCGAATAATCGGAGCTGTGCGAAGTAAATACGTTGTATAGTAGTAATAGTAAGTAATAACGCTGTAATATAATCACATTTCTTTTTTAAATATTTTTTTCTGCGAGCGAGAGAGAGAGAGAGAGAGAGAGAGAGAGAAATAAATTTATTACTAAATTTATTTTGTTTAAAACAATGTAAAATATTATATATAATTCGTTAACAAATTTTATAATATTCCATGTTGATGTATAAATGTAATAATTGTCATTTAATTACGTGAAGTAATTTACGTGATAACAAATGGAATCAACATTCATTCAGAGAGCTGCGATAAAGTAAATATAAGAGAAAATTTATTCGTTTTCGTCGCGCCGCATATAATTTTTCCAAGTATTTTCGCGCGCAATCTCTCGCGCGCGGAGAGAGAATTTTTAATTCAATTTATTTTGTTTAAAATCGTCAAAATATAACATTCTTGATTTTAGATTTTTCAATTCCGTTATTTTTTTATTGCGTAGATACATGTTAGATTTCATCGAGAAATCACGCGAGAACAATGTTGTACGCGGTACTTTGCATTTAACCAAAAGATTTATACCCACACTAACCCCCGGCTAGTGCAAAACGTTTCGGTTATGGTTAATTCATCTTAGATACTGAGACGAGAGAGGCTCTTCTCGTGATACGCCATGATAATAAACGTCGCGCGCGGCGCAATGGCGTCTTTGTGACAAATCGGCTACGGCGATTTATTAAAGATTTCGCTATTTTGGCAGTGCGACGACAGTAAGAGGACAAGCGTAAGAGGAAAAGCGTTTTGCGCTCGGTTGTAATACGCTCTTGGAGCGCGCACCGATGAAATTTATATCTCTCCGCAAGCGGTTTATTAGCTGATTACACCTAACCCCGGCGAGACGAAGCTATTTCGCGCGATAACGTCGACGGGAGTCGAGATATAGAAACAGACGCTCTCGTAAAATGTTTCTCGCCGATGCGTTGGCTTATAACCGGCTCCTCCTCCGCCAGCGTCGTCTAACCGTATCCTGCGAACTAATTTACACCCTCCCCGTTCGCGCTCGGAATAACATTACCGTCGTCGCTTCGAGAGATTCGAGTTTAAACCGCCGCCGATCGTTACCGGTTCGGCGATCTTCGATCGTCGCGAGATCTAGCGAAAAATCTCTCGCCGCGTAATATTTCGAGTAGTCTCTGCCGCGTTCTCGCGATTTTTATCCCCGCAGCGTGTACGAGAGAAAAAGAGAGAGAGAGAGAGAGCCCGATCGTAAAGTCTAAGATCGAGGAAACATAAAAGATTCGGGGCCGTAAAATTTCGTTAGCCGATCTGATACGGGAGGAAGAAGAAGGTAAGCGGGCGTCGAAAGGGGCGGGGGAGGAGAGCAAATGAGAAGAGAAAGAAGCCGTCGAGAGAGAAAAAAACCGACTTATCCGAAATTCCGCCACGGGAGGTTTACACCGGAGGTTCCGCCCCCGCCCGTCACCGCTCGCATCCACTTCTCTCGGGGTATCTCCCTCTTTCTTCCCCAGATCTCCCGCGCGAGAAACGAACGAGAGACTCTCTCTCTCTCTTTCTCTCTCTCACACTCTCGATTCTCGATAAACTTGAGATTTGAAGGACGTAGTCCGGCCGTGACACAACATATAAAAGACACATGGCAACGTAAAAAAAGCTGGGAAGTCGAGATAACGAGCGCGGGAATACACGGCGCTGAGTCGGGCGCGTAGGTGTTGCTGGTTGGAATTGATCGCGCGACTAGTCCGCTTGGCTAGTCAGGCCACGTTGTGGATCCGCGCCAAGAGCGGCGCGGCGGCCGGGCTCTGTTCTTGTTTCCACGAGCGAAACGCGTCGGTCTTTTGCGGCGACCGGCGACCTAAACAATGTTCGAGTTCAACCAAGGTGCCTGACGGAGAGACCAACGCGAAACGCCCTTCGCGCCGCGAAAGCTTGTTCGTTTTTATTTGGTAAACATCGTTCGATCGAATCTGCGAGCTCAAGGAGTTTGATTGCAAAACGTTCGGCAAAAATTCTCACAAGAAAATATAAGTTTTGGAATATAATTACATAATGTTAATAAATTAAATTCAAAATGTGAGTTGTGTCAAATATGGATAAATTCTGTTACGTGTAAAAGCGATTAACGCGCGCCCCGGTCAGGAAATGACTGCGAATCCGGAGGAGAATTATGAAACCATCATTCGCGCGCGCGATGCCGTGTCGAGACGAGCGAATCTTTACAAAGCCAGAACTTCTAAGCGAGTTTCTTTCTCGAAAAAACAAAACGAGCGGAGGTGCATTCCTCACCGAACACACCGGACGATGCCTTACAATGGGGTCCGAGATAGTCTGATGAGGTTATTTGTTACATTGTTCGGGTATAATGGAGTGGGCCTTGCGCGCTGCAACAGATCGCCTCCCGATCTCCCTCCCTCTCTCTCTCTCTGAAGATGCTCGAAGGATCTCTCAGGACGGATCTCTCTGACAATGCGCGGCGGCGGCGCGGCCGCCCAGTTTCAGGGTCAGAGCCGAAAATTTCAGAGAGCACAAATTCGTAAATAATCGCCCGTTACAATCTTCCGAGAAGGAGCGCTTTATAATAATTCAATCCTAGATTCCGCGAAACTAACAAAACGACGACTCCCAAACCCTATGAGGAAACCTAACTAGCCAAAAAATCCCCCTGTGAATATTTCCAGATTAAATCCTTTGGGTTGGGTTTCTGAAAAAAAAAAATCGCGTGATGAACTCTCGAGAGGGAGCGGATTGCGCCACTTCGCAAATCAGCAGCCGCTAAAAGAGATTATATACGAGCGCGGGGGAACGTTGCCCGTGACCTTGTTAAATATTAACAAGGTGAATCGCGCCGCGACGCGATGTGTGCAAACGGGGACATTAAAAAAAGCTCGCGTTTATATCGCGATCTCCACGCGACGACGCGTGGAGATAAAATAAGTTCCGTACACACACCGAAAAGCTCTCTCCGCGCGATTGTATCTCCGCATATGAGCCCGCGGAGAGACCCGACATCCTTGACCCGCGAACAAATCCCGCGGATTCTCCCGGTGCGGTCCCGAGGACTTTTCTTCTCGCACGTCCCCGCTGGGAACCGGGGAACGGGGTGTGCGTGCGCACGTTATTCTCACACCCGATACACCCGCGCGCGCAAACCGTACACGCGCGCGTGCAAGCACACGCATTCCCGACGTGCCGATACGGGAAGCCACGTTCGGACGAACAAAGAGGATCGCGTCCGTCCGTTCGTTTGTCCGTCCGCGAGGAGGAGCGCCAAGGACTCCGGCGCAATTAATTCTTCGTCACTGGCTCGCGATAGGTAGACGTTCGACGAGGGAGAACGAAGGAGAAAGTGTTGCGGACAGCAAAGAGCGAGAGAGAAACGACAAGGGGGGTGGAAAAGAGAAAGAGAAAGAAGGAAAGGGAACTAATGAGAGAAAAAGAGAGACAAGGAGAGAGAAAAGCGGAACATCCGGACCCCTGGAGACGAATGAACATGCATACATGTAACATACGTCAAGCCACCGGCGGACAGCGTGTGCATAATTGAGTGCGCGCGCGCGCGCGCGTGTGTTTCGTACACGCGTGTTTCGCGTTTGTGTGTGCGATTGGACCTGGGGGAGTGTCTGGTCTCGCCCGGCGTTGAATGCGCTGTGTAATCACCACCTACCATATAAACGCCCTTGCAATGGTAATAGCTCGTTTAGAGCACTTACATGCGGTTAATTTCACGCAATCCCCCTTCGCCGCGCTCCGCACCGGGGATAGGTTTTCCTCCTATCGGCCGATATGGCGCGATGGTACACACACACACACGACTTCGAAAACCGCCCCGAGCAGCTCCCGCACACATCGGTCGGAGAAAGACGGACGCGCGGTAAACGCGGGAGATCGAAAAGGGATGAAAATAAGAAAAAAAAACGAGATAGATTCTCGCTCCGCGAGACGATTCGTAAATTAAATCGCAATAGGTCCGAATCAGATTCGGATCCTGATAATGATAATGATATATATTTTGTAGCCTCGAAGGCGAGGTTCGTGTTTGAACGCGTTGGCGGCGGAGGCGGCGACGTGAGAATTGGTACCCTATTTCGGTGGACGGCCGCCCGTCGTAAATCACTTTTCGCGAAAGCCCGCCGCCGCATGCGGGTGGTCCTGACATTTTTTTGTTGTTGTTGTTTTTTTTTTTTTTTATCCCCCGCGAGAGAACGCGGCCTTCCGGCATCAAAGTAATTTACGTCGTTTAGGCGCGGCGCGAAAATGGAAATTGCACGAAGGCACCATCTCGGAAGGTCCCGATACTAAATGTTTTAATTCACGGTGCACGCTCTCTGAATATCAAGAGTGCCGCAGTACGACACTCGGCCGCATTAGCAATTCCTTGCGGCGGAAGTGGGCCGCAGGAGGCGCCGCAATATTGTATTATTGCCAAGTCATTCCGGCTCCGATCTTGTACTTCGACGAGATTCCTATTATTTTCCACCTTCCCACGTCTTATATATATATAGCATCCGTCCGCGAAGCAAATATCCCTTCCGTTTCGCTCGAGACCCGCATTCACAAGTGGCTGTGTGACACAGTTTCGCGCCGCTTATTGCTCCTCGCCTCGTTTCGCAAAAAAAACGTCCCCGTAAGTATAAACAAAAAAAGTTCCGATCAACAATCCCCCAGAAAAATTTCGAAACGTGCGTATACATCGCACGCAAAGTGCGAATTAATCGACACAAAGTAAGTAAATTTTTGTCTGTGGTTTTCCTCAGACATGTGCAATACGAGTAATTTCCCGAACGTTTCCTGTGACCGTCTCTCCGGTGGTCTCCGCGCGAGACTATTGCGCCGGAAGTTCCAAGTTCGAATCCCGCCTACAAAGGGTTTTCCTTGAGTCGTACATTAAAGGACCGAGAGGGCGAACAGTGTCGGAACTCGGTAATGTGAAATTAATTAATTAATCAAAAAAGCCAAGAAGAGAAGACTCAGAAAATCAAATCGATCTAACGATCGTAAAATCCACAGGCGGCAGTGGTCTACTGTAGTGTTAAAAAAAAAAAAAAACATTTACATAGGACGATATTTTAATTTGTATTATTTTTAATTTGTATTAGTTAATTTATATAAAATACGTAAAATCCAAATGTGTAATTATTTTTTACCGTGCAAATTCGCGAATACTGACTGTTTCGACATACTGACTATAATTTGACTCTTCTTTTCGGTGTTGCACATAAATTCCGATCAATTTACTTAAAACTACATCGATAGTCGACGTTAACGGCTTGTCAACAGCTCCCCGACACAAGTGGAAATACATTTGCAAAACTACGGACAAACGTCTTTGTGGCGTAATGGCACACTGACGGTGTGATTCGGATCTCATCCTAAAACCTGTAGGTCCGTTTCCTCTATTATCGTTATTTTTTTTTCTTCTTTCCGACCGGCCCGGCGATGTGTTTCTACACGCGTTTTTTTTTACACGAAGAATTTATTTATTTACGTTCTTTAATACACATCGCCGCGTATTTTGTCTTCCACGTGTAAAAAAATCTCCGTTTCGTTGAATCGAACCAGATGATCATATGTGCAGGTGTAAAAACGCGCGATGTAAAAAAAAAAAAAAAAAAAAAAAAAAAAAATAGAAAGTTTCCCGTTCCGCGTGCGCATGTCACTTTTCTTCGTTCGTAATGACATTCTGAAGAACACGTGGCCTCGAAACTCGCGAGGTGAAGCACCTCATAACTATGAGGCTGGCGTCTCACACGCGTGAAAGGGCCTTAACAAGGAGCGCGGTAACAAGGGCCTCGCATGACACTCGTTCGGAACCTAGTTAGCTCCGGAGCTCTCTCGCGGAATGCACCGTTAACGGTCTCTCTCTCAACCCGGTGCATCGGTGTCGTTATATATCCTTTACCTGCATCAAAATACCACCACCGCCGTACAGAGAGCGAAGTGACCGGCCAACTCGGTCGCTCGACAGCTCGTCAAACATCCGAGAACGCATATCGGGACGGAAGGTGGTAACTAAAGACCTTTGGGCGTCATCATGGCCACCGATTCGCAGGTGCGCTCTCCGTGATCGGTCTGCACGTGAACGCGCGGCTCGCACACACGTATATATACACATGCATACCTGTGGCGTATCCCCCAAGCCGTCGCAATTCACGACATGTGAACGTGCGGTTCTCGGCTTCGATCGGCTGGGGACTCTCGCGCGCGCGCGCGCTCGCGGGATATACGTGCGAACGCGCGCGTATACAAGGTGACCCTAACACTTTCCTTATTTTTTTCCCGTCAGAAAACACTCGCGACGAAAGCTCGCTTCCAACGCTATTTTTTTTTCTTCTTCTTCTTCTTACACAACTGCGTAATAATTCACACCGTTGAGCGGACGGACGCGGTTCGGTTTTTCGCGAAAGGTTTTTGCTCGAAAATAAAAGACGGAGAATAAAAAATTCAGCTATTTTACATTTTTTTCGATTTTTTATCTTTTTAGATCTCTTTTTTCACCATCGATAGCTGAAAGATCGACAATGTCTTGTCGTGAAAGATTGTTGTTCCGCAATAAAATTCGCAGAGGAAAAGAGCGGCGATGGTTGTGGGACACTTCGTGTATATGCAAATATTTTCTTCTTCTTTCTAGTATCTTCCTCTCGTCTTCTTCTTCTTCTTCTTCAGAATATTTCTCCTCGTTTGCACACACCAGTTCACCTCCTCGCAGAGAGATTCTTTCTCTCTTTCTTTCCCGTCTCTCTCGCTCGTTTTTTTCATTCCCAAGTAATGCCGTTTCTCCGTCTGTTTGCAAGCAACCGCACACCAGTTTACCTTAGAAAAGGAAGGTTCTACTTTCACTCGAGATCTCTCGATCTACAAACGGGGAGCGCAGAGGGTGCTGCTCGTCTCGCCGCCGCTGCCTCCGCCGCCGCCGCCGCTCTCGGGAAAAATAGGCCGACGAGTTTTCATTCATTGCCCTTTACGTTAAAAGTGCGCGATATGACGAGCGAGCGATAAATCTCTCTCGAAATTAATCGCAATTCGAGATTTACTCGTGAAATGTTAAAAAAAAAAAAAAAATCTTTTGCCGACACGTGAAACTGATGTTTATCTCATTGATGGAAAATTACCGCTGTGAAATTCTTCAAGGACTCAACTTCTCAGCTTAATCGGGTTTGAACTAGCTGAGATCTTCGCTCGACCCAGCTGGACGGCGTATTTGGTATCGTACGAAGTGCGCGTTTCGCAATCTCGGACTTCGTCAAAGCGACACATCGACGACGACGACGACGACAGTTGTCCATTCGTCTTTGTCCCAGTATAAAAGTCGACCGCCGCTATTTTGACACGTTTGTTAAAGCACTTAACGGTAATGTACTAATTGTGTGCATACGCATATTCTAGTCCTCCTACGTGGGGATTGTCATTGTTCCTATAAAAGACTCAAAGTGTAACTAAATATATTCGAGATAATAACAACCGAGAGACAGAGACAGAGAGAGAGAGAAGAGAGATCGCCAAATTTATTTTTGAAGTTAGTTCTTCTTGCCATGTCGATGATTTCGAACGACTGACCGAGTCCCACTTTTACGCGAAAAAGTCTCTCGCGCCAAGCGTGAACTTCTTTTTCCTCCGATCTGGATCCGATTTCCTCCGCTGGCGTGCAACAATAAAAACTGCGTCCACATGGCCCATCATACCGGCGGCGGCGCATTTTGTCGAGACGTTTGGGGGAGGTTTAAAAGGCGCGGTGCAATCCCCGCGCGGATATATATCCTGACCGCCTCGTCCGTGCAAATATTGGCGGGACGTGGAATTTCGGGTATATTTTAAGAGATTCATCTGGCGAGAGGAGAGTCGAAACGTTCCAAGAAGCAATTTCGATCTTTACGATGCTTATTCTCGAGCGCCGATGCACCGACGCCCGAAAAACAAGGCGGAGAGCCCGCGTGCAGTCCTCCGTCGTCGTCGTTGTCGTCGTCGTCCTCCTCCGCCTCTGTCTTCTTCTTCGTCTTCTTCTTCAAAAAAATTGCAAGTAATTCTGAACAACAATCGGCGCGTTTCGCAGCTTTTTTTTTTTTCAAGGTCAGGAAATCGATGTACCACCCGTACCGTCGCCATTCGCCTGCATCTCCCCTTCCCCTCTGCCGCCGACAGTTTTCTTCTCTTCTGCTCTCGTCGTCGTCGTCGTCGTCGTCGCTCGTTTCTTTTGCATCCTTTTTTTTATCTCATCTCCGTCACGGTGAATCCACGGTGGTTGCGTGTTGAATATCAATGGCGGCGGCGACGATCGTCGCGTGTGTGTTTATCCGAGTGGCTGCGTTTGGGCAGCCTTGGTAGGCGCTAAAATTCTCACTTTCGGTCTCGTTGAGGTCGGCCCGCGCAGTGTCCGCCCGCGCAGACACTAGCCGAAATTCCGAGCGCTGATTCACACACAGACCGCGTGCGTGTATCTCCCGCGCGTGAAATAACAACGCGAAATCCCGAAAGCGCGCGAGAGAGAACGAGACGAACAATTCTCGTTTTATTAATTGTGTGCGCGATTGCAGTCGCGACACTCTCGTAACGCAATTTTCGATTATTATATCGGATCGCGACCACACGAAACATCGACGACAGATTTTTCGATTGAAACCGACACGCAGATATATAACGCGCAGACGTCAACTGTCCGCCAGACAGTTTGTCGACTTTAAGCAATATTGATTAGTGAGGGCGACGTTTGTCTTGCATATTTTGGCGAATTCGCACCGGCGGCGGCGGCACCGACCGCACCAGCCGCGCGCAATGGTCATCATCAGGTTTTTAAGAATATATCGCGCATTATATCGCGAGACTTGTGTGTGCCAATAAAACCAAAACGTTCGACTTTATTGATTTTGAGAAAAATGCAAATTAATGTCTGACGCCCAAGGGGATTCTGGGAAAACAAATCTATAAATACTATTTAAGTACTATTTAAGTTTTCTGTGTGTGGTGAACTGCTAACTCACGTTTCTCCTTACATCGTGACAAAATACACATGTTTTCGCAAAAATTTTTTTCCGCACGTTTTTTTACGCGCGTGATGCCGTGCAAAATAAATCACCTTCGAAACAAAAGGATTAAATTGAAACAAAAAAGAAGAAAAAAAAACCTACTCGTTATTTTTTCTCTTATTGCCGGTACACCGACTTGATAGAGGCGCAAATATGTGAAGTAGCTATTTATATCATAATGATCGCTATGTGCAGTTATCTGGTAGACAGATCTACAGACAATGTCAACAAGATAATTTATTGAAAGATACACCAGAATTGTAGCATCATGCACACACGCGTCTGTTTTTTTTTAGCCATGATAAAAGCGGGAATAAAAAAATTTACCGTTATTTTTTCTTCTTTTTCTCAAGACATCTCTTGATTTTACTTGATTGGCGTACAGTAATCCTTGAAATAATGTTATTCTCTCAAACAATTTCTCCTAAATAGTCTGTGTATATATGTACGTGTGTAGAGATAAGCTGTGCGCGCGCGTGTGTATATACGAAAGTTTAACATGTTTAGTCGCGGAGGAACAAATCTGTCAACACGCGATGATTTTAGCTTCCCTCGCGCTGTGATGATGTCGAGACGCGCGAAATAAGCTCGCGCGATGCGTCGAGAGCTTGTGACTCGCGCTCTGGCCACGAAACAAACTTCCATGGCATTACCCATATTACGCGCGCTTACGCAACGTACATACGTACAGACTGTGCGCTGTCTCTCCTTCTCTCTCTCTCTCTCTCTCTCTGTGCTATCGTGACGCAAATAAATAAATTCATATCGGAGCCGCGGCTGTAAAGATAAAAAAAAAAAAGGTTATCGAGAAGAAAATGTCTTTGATAGATTCTAAGAACTGGAAGAATTCGTCTAGGACGAATTTAGCGTATCAAAAAAAAAAAAAGATTTTCAGGCTAGATCGGTCTTGTTATCGATGTGCACGCGAGTGCCTAATTACGAGGATGTAATTAGGAGGAATGCGACGTGGCTAAGGATCTCTCTCTCTCTCTCTTTTTCTCTTCCTCGCGAGGAAATCACACCGTGACCGGATATACGACGATAAAACCGAAAGTGGCGTGACGTGGTCTGCGCCCCGGGTTTCCCCCGTCCGTCTCTCCCCTCCGGCTCAGTCTTCTCTCTTTCTTTCTTTCTTTCTTTCTTTCTCTCTCTCTCTCTCTCTCTTCGTTCCCCGCTCTTTCTCTCCTCTCTCGCAGCGCCGGTCGTTTATGCTCTCGCCAAGGTTGTGTTCCGTGTGACCATGCTCAAAGCCATGTCGTATATATGCAAAGCAAATGCAAGGTCGTTCGCGCGTGTCTCTGCTTCCCAAGCGCGTGTGTACCACACACGTTCTCTCTCTCTCTCTCTTTCTGTTTCTTTCTTTCTCTCGCACTTCGTGCGTGCGTGCGTGCGTGCGCGACTTGTTGGGCGCGAGAAAACGCAGGGCGACGTAGCGTGCCGAGAGAGCGGCGATGACGTGGCGCGCGGTCTTGGTAAAAATTGCCGACGGTTTCGAGACGGAAAGCTTCTCTCCGGTCCGGCTTGACCGAGACAAAACTAGGCCTTGAGATGTCGCGAAGTAGGTATTGGGTAGGTATAGCGCGTCGCGCCCGCGACGCTGACGACCTCGCGCGCGCAAATCCTTCGCGCTGGATTTCGCGTTCGATCGCGCGAGCGGTTCGGGGCGCGGTTTTTATCCCCGGCCGAAAAACCGGCCACGCCGCGATTTCTGGAACTTCTCCGAGCTGAAGAAATCTCTCCTCTACCTCTCTCTGTCTTCCTTTCTCTCTCTCACAATTCCAGGGAAAAAGTTAAAGCATTTTACCCTAAACGTGACTCACAAACAGCTGCGAGAAGCTTCTACTGCCATGTTCAGTTTAAAAATTCTCTTTAAAATGAGGCAACTCTCTCACTTCTTCTATGATACACGCCTCGCGCAAAGCGATTAAATTTTTTTTTCTAGTACCACATGAAAAAGCATGTCGTTTTTGCGATAAATTTTTTTCACTCGGCGAAAGAGCGAGAATAAAACTTCGCACCCGGTCTTGCATTCCTATAGTATATATACCGAGTAAAGACCGAACCTTGAATGATATTTATTGGCCTGTTCTGCATACTAGACTCAAAAATAGCTGATTCATTGTACGTAGTAGTGCGACTTTCATTCACGTAACACAATTCGCGCACGTGGATTCTAAATCTGCACGCGAGCAACTTGAATGTCGCCGCGCGATTGTTGAAACGAAGCCCGCGAGTCGATTTTCTCGATCGATCGATTTTTGTTTTTCTGCTTTTTTTTTTTTTTTCACCGTGTGAAGCGATTTGCTTGCGAAGTGTACATGCAAATTTTCAGGTATCTATGAATGACAGGCGAATGTACGTAAGAAAATGCGATCGAAGCAAATTATACTTGCACATTCGCAATCTAATAATGAATGCATGTTATGCGCGTTTAAGATCCAATCATATCTAATAAAATTACATCAAATCGATAAACGATAAAAAAAAAAAAAAAAAAAAAAAAAAAAAAAAAAAACAGTAATTAAACATTTCTCAGAATTATTATTTTTACACTCGTAATTTTTAACTACATTTTTTCCTAACGAAACGCGTTCGGAGATGCAACAGAAAATTATTTTGTGACATATTCTCTTTGTAACTTCACAATCAAGTATATTTCAATCTGTAGCATATTTGTATTCGGTTAGAGCTTCGCGTGAGAGCACTTTTCATTGGTTACCAACAACTCGGTCTTATCATGTGTAGACACTGTGTTATCGGACATAGTCATATCCCCATTTGATGGCTCAGATATTTTTAGTCTGCGTCGAAACGATGTCAGAAGTTAATGATCCGCAATATGAATAAAAGACAGACTGAATTAAACGCTAAAACAAGTAAACATAATTGTTATCGGCTTCTTAATATAGAATAATAAAAAGCACAATTCATTCTATGATAACAATTGTTATTTAGAATCTCAACGTCACGCGTTCGAAGTGTTCCTGTTTCACAACGTAGCAAGTAGTTTCGCGCTCAAGACGAAGAAACACAATCTCGTAATCTCTATTTCACAAGCAAATGTTTGAGATGTGAGTTTACCTCGTTTATATATTGTTTCACGAGTAAAGTAAAAATTAATTCTCGAATTCTGAATTATAGTTTTCGGCCGACCGCTTCGGCTTATATAATAGCGCGGTTTATATATTGGAAGCTGCAAAAATTCAGTGTTGTTTCAAACAGACGGAGAGTGGGCCAGTAGATGTCGTAATTATACTCTCGGAGTCTTTTATCTCGGTTTGTCGGTCCGGATCACGGGCAAGAACGCGCGCGCGCCGCGGGCGACGCTGTGCGCGCGCGTTACACACGCGCTGTGTAACCTCCTCTTCCTCCTCCCGCTGGGCGACTACCTGGGATATGTGTTCGGAGAGGCCCCAATGGTCCGCATTCCAAAAGTCAAGGACTCTCTCTTGAGAACCCGCGATCCGGACGTCGCAAGGCGCCTCCTCTCTTTCCGCGCCACGTGCCTTTTATCCCCCGTCTCCCTCGTATTATCGCGTCTTTCCTCGTTCGCGGCCGAGCGAAGTGGCCGAGAAAAGTGGCTTACGACCCGACGAAATTCATCCCGCGTGTTCGACCATCTCCTTGTATAACACGCTTGATCGACGAGCGGATTGAATATCGGAACTTCCCCTCATCTCGAGAGTACGATATTTCCTCGAAACGGGGTTCGCCGAAGGAACGACGAGCGAACTATCGCGAGACTCGATTATATCGAATTATCGGCGTAGACACTAACCGCACGAATTCAATCACATTCCGGATGAATGTGTGGCGTTCATTATTATTATTTTTTTTATCGAGAATCTTTAATAGAAATTAATAAAAGTTATCTGTAACACAAAACGCACACACGTGCTCTTCGGAAAAAAAAATTAATTTATCGTAAATCTCGTTGAAATATGATTTTGTTATTGAACATGCTTGATGATACGTCAGTGTATTATTTAATTAAAAAATCGCACAAAAACGTTAGTTTTTTCTCTCTATCGAAAGGTGTTAACGCAATAGCGTGTTTTTTTTTCGAAAAATCAGCTTTGAAATTAAATTACATTCGGGTATAGTTTATGTTTAAGCGTAGAAATATAACGGGTTTTTGAAATGTTATGCACACACATTTTAGAGAATGTGATACAACATAAAAAAAAAAAAATTGTACTACATATTCGTGTGAGTGGGTTTTATTTTTCTCGCTATTTAATTTACCGGTCGGTCTCAATAATGCGTGGGTCATCCTAAAAACCGGGTTCCGAAAGTAGATTGCGCCGCGCAAGGTTCGTTGATTGAAATCAAGAAAGACCTCGTCAGATATACCTTAATAAGGGAAACGTATCTTGACGGACAACCGGTACGACAACGGAGCTGCGAAACGCACGGCGGAGTCGGTAACCCAAGGATACGATGGGAAGGGATACAATTTTTTTTTTTTAAGTATCCGTAATTACCTGTAACAAACAATATTTAATTTGTGTGAGAATAAATCTGGACATCTATTGACATTATTAGTGTGAAAATAAATATTTTTTTACAGCGTTTTAACAAAATGTAATAATACTAATTTTTCAATCAAAGGCTAAGTCTTTAATTTGTTAAATTTTTTTGTGTGTTTCGTCAAAACTAGAGAGCACACAGTAATGAAACTTTAACTTCTAGAGGACCGGAGAAGCAATTATGACTCAAACAATTATTCGAATGTCTTTTAAACTACATATTGTATATATAAAAACCAAAACGAAGCTAGAAAACCTTCCTACATTTACGTTAGCTCCAGGTAACGCTAAAAAAACCTTGGTATCTGCTAAGATTTGATTGGCAGTATTGGTCCAACCATTAAAAAAAAGTCTGATCTTGTAATCAGCGAAAAAAACTCTTATAAACATTTTATTGTTTATGTTAATTATTTGTTATGTCAATCAAATTTTATGTTAGATCAACTTTCAGTTGCTTCTCCTTCTTTGTAGGCCGACCACTACAGTGGCTCTGAACTTTAAATAAAACGTTAAACACAGTTTATCAAATGTAGATGTCGAGAAAAAAATGTTGGTCTTCTAAAAGAAGTTAATTGTATTCCTTAGTGACATAATATGCATGCTGATGAAATCAAGTAACATACATACAAGTATCTGCTACGCAAAAGAATTAACACAGTAGTCGAAACGATCGCGACTGCGGACTCATTCGTCCGCAGTTTGCAATTGAGACCGTCGTTCGTCAGGATTATTCGGCCGTGATTGAATCGATGCTAAAATCATTGACCGAAGCATTCTGTATCTTGAATTTATGGTTCTCCTCTTGCGCGCGCGCAAGAGAGAGAGAGACGCGGCCGACCGTAATCGGGGGCAGCTGGTTTAATGCGCTATTGTTTAGCGGCTCGATTGTGACTAGAAAACCGAACGTTGTCGTTGTCGTCGTCGTCGTTGTCGCGCGTTGTCCCGCGATCGAAAACCTCGCGAAACATAAAGCAACAGGTTTTGCTGTACCAACCACCCCGTTATCGTGCGAGCGACTTTGAGAACGAAGTGAGACGTGACGTACTTCGCTTCGCGCATTTATCTCTTTCTCTCGCTGTCCCTATCTCGCTCTTCTCTTTTTCTTTTCCCCGCGGCTTGCGAAGGCGGATGAAGGCGAGGATAAAGTCGAAAGGCATTCACCCTTGGTGAAAGTAGCTTCTCGATCGATGTCGCCGTTTCGGCCACGTGTACGTGCGCACAAACCAAAGAGCTTTTTACGGCGGCAGAGCTTGTACGCCACTTTCTCGCATGGACATTTAAATCTCTCAAATTTTTCTGGTCGATGTAAAAACAATTCATCCCTTTTTTCGATATTTCTGAGTACGAAAGACTTCAACTACAGCCCGAATGTAATAAAATAAAAAAAAAAAAAAAAAAAAAAAAGAAGAAGAACAATACGCTGAAGAAAATTGCAATTACAGTCCGCCTCAACTTTATCTTATAAGTTTCCCTTCTTACAAGTTTCTTGCTAACTTCCGATAAAAACGATTATCGCTTTCGAAAGTCGACGCGCACGTACAGTAACTCTTTCAGACTGAGAAAATCAATATAGCTTTGTATTTTTAGCTACATAACTTCGGAAAGACGTAAGACCCGACTTCAATTCTACAAGCTTCTGTAACAAATGAGAAGAGAGTAGGAAATGTTTGCTAAAAAAAACGAGAAAAATCGAAGAAAATATCATTTTCCCCCCGTCCTCGCGTGATTATTCAATCCACATGTATTACCTAATTCTTTTTTGTTACGACAACATCTTGAAGAGATTTCAAAAATTCGAAATATTCCGAGAGGTCACTGACCGCGCAGTCAGGTTTCATTTTTAATTTTTATTATTTGTTTTTTTTTTTTTTTTAGAAGCATATTTGAGGGAATACATGTATCGCGTGTTAAAAAAACCAAGATGAAAAAAATCGGCGACACCGTGAAACATAACCGCGGTGCGCGTTACAAGACGAATCGATTTCAACTCGTCTCCGCGCGAGACACGTTACCCCCATTTGAATTTATGTATAACGTCAAAATGCATTAAATGCGGAAGAAATGGTTTCTTATGCGGCAACGTCGGGCATTCGCAACGGCCGCGATTCATTCTTTATTCATTTGCCATAAATCTTATCCTTGGAGAATTTTAATAATAGACACTATACGTTGTTTTTTTTCTTTTGTAAGCGCTTGTCCCATTTGATATTTTATTAGCATCGTATAATGCGGTACTTCGCCCGTCGCAATTCAGAGATTTTTATGTACCATTTAAATTCTTTTCGTCCTTATTTATTTACCGAAAATATCAGATGTTAGACAAAACAGTTTTATATATGTATATGTGCATACGCACACATATTTACTACGCGGCAAAGTGTCGTATTTTACCATATAAATAAATCGTAAATGCTTCGAATGTTAATGTGCAGATTTAAAAAATATTCTGCATATGTATTTATGGCGTATTATGCGTGTATGTGTGTGTGTGTGTGTGTGTGTGTGCACAAGTAATCTAATTTCACTCTCTTTTATTTTGAAATTAATATCTCGAAGCGCGTGACAGGGTTTTTTCTCGAATTTTTTTTTTCTCGAATTCAAATCTGAAACACATGATTTAATCAGACGACTTATTCGGACGTCTAACAGTAATTTCGTAGTAACTGTTAGAATATGCCGCGGCGAGTTCGAAGAGAGAGAGAGAGAGAGAGAGAGAGAGAGGGATCGTTCACCTTTCAGGATATATATTCGAGCGGTTAGATTCATTAAGTGCCGAACGTGTTATAAAACACTTGCGCGCTTGTCGAATTGGATGAATTTACGCGATGTCACGTCGCGAGATAAATGTCCTTACGGCAATCACGTGTTAATGAACGGTTTATTACTTCTGCGTGTACATGCATGTACTTTATATATATTATATATTATACACACACACACACACACACACACACACACACACACATATGTGTACAATCGAACAACCTTCATCGGTATGATTGCATCACATACAATCTGTGGAATGTAATCTATTCAAGATTTGAAATTTCGGTCTCTGAGAGTGTGTGTGTGTGTGTGTGTGTGTGTGTGCGCGCGCGCCGTTATAAGACCCATATTCCTACATCAAACTATACAGTGTAAGTTTTTGTTACGTTTCAAAATCAAAAGTCCGCACTTAAAAAATTCGTCACGCATCTTCGCACAAGTAGATAAGAATTGATTGTTTTAATCTCGTTTTATCGCGACAAAACACATTAGAATTCCTATTATTTCAAAAAATAATACAACGTCAAGTGTATCAAGAGACACTTTAGTTTTCCTCGTATTATGAAAGCAACCAGCTGCTTCGTCCGCAGATATGATAATTTATCATATCGCGCTCAGACATTCAAAGTAGCGTGTGCGGTTCGCCGAAAAACAACTTCTGTTGTTTCCACAAAGCCCGGGAGATATGTGTAAAGCGAAAAATAATTATCATCCGTAATTAATATATATTACACTTCGAGGCGCGACACTACATCTTACTTTGGAACGACGCGAAGATCGTTAATTAGAAATCGAGTAATCCCAAAGACGAGATCCGGTCCGAAGAAGCGCGAGAAGCGAGATTTAGATTTTATTTAAATCCCGCTCCGATAAGAGCGCCTTCAGCGCTAAATACGCAAAGTAGATTGTAGTTAGACGATGTGTCCGATAAGTATAGCTTCAGTCGCGCCAAGCTCGCGCACTTGTATTACAAGTGTATTACTAATTAACCACGTTAATGAGCCGTGATATAAGAGACGCTCGTGTGTGTGTGTGTATGCGCATAGCGCGGTCGCACGGCGATAAAACAATATATAAGACATCGTACAGGTTTTAATTACAACACGTATCACGTCGATCCCGAATGGGATCGGCGAGCAGAAATCAGGGCGCAGAAAATGTTCGGCGGATTCTTTTTATTTTTCGAGAAGCATTCGAGCCGCGATTTCATCGAAATTGAATCACGTCTCTCTTGAAAGCTGCATCTTTTTCTACTTTCTTCCGAGAAACTTAAAAAATTACTATATATTTATATATAATGATAATAATAATCAAACGATTTGCGTTTCCGCTTGTTTCCGCTCTGGCGAACAAACAACACGCGCGGCACAAAGCGCGTAAACAGTCGCGGTTTGCACCGCGCGCGCGTCGTCGTCGTGACTCCGGTTTTTCACAGGTGCACCGTACCGGTCCAGGACAAAAATGCAATACCGCCGTCTCGAGAGGAGGTGGAAGGGAGGGATGAGAGGAGAGGTCGATGCAGCAATGGAATATTAGCCGCACTATCGAGAGTCGGAGTCCGCTTGTATATTAACATATTTAATGCACCGCGTATATACACAACAACACACCCCACGCGCGCTACGCGAGTGCGTATTGCACACACACACACACACGGGCGCGTTGCGCAGCGCGCGCTCCGTCGTGCTTGTCTTTACGTGCGCGCAATACATGTGTGTATATACTATAAGTACGTATGCACATATACCGGCGCGTGCGCGGCACTATGCACTCGACCGAGTCATTGACCCGCGTATAAAACACTCACACGTAGGCGTCGCCGCCACCCGTGCGCGCAAGTGAACGCACGCGCGCGCGCGCGAATTCCTCGTCTAGCGAGGACGACGACGGCGACGGCGACGGCGACGGCGACGGCGACAGCGCGGTGGCAACAGAGGTGACGGCGCTGGGTGGTGGTGTCCGATAATGGTGGCGCAGTCGACGACGACGACACGGGTGCGTAACGGCCGGGTGCACGCGCGGTTATATACACGCGGTTATATTGCACAATGTCGCGCCTTCGCCGAACGATTGCGCGTATGTATGTACGTGCGCGTTATTCGTCGCGGTTATTATTGTTGCGGAGCCGCGAAAACGCGTTGGGAAACTTCCAACCGAACAGCCGGCCTGCACGGAACTTCTCATCGAAAATCGCGTAAACTTCGCGATCGGAGGGAAAAGGCGACGCATTCGCGGACACTCGCTAAACATCTCGCGAGAACTGACGCGAGAATTGACGAGTGGATCGCGCGTACATATTTGTTGTCACGTAATTTTTTAGAAAAAAACGTGTAAATCTCATGTAGTTCGAGAAAAGACACATGTAACGTCGGAAACGTGAGGAGAACAAAAGATCGCATCACATACACTTAAACATCAAGTACTTTGGTATCGAAAATAAAAATCGAATTATACGATAACAAAAAGGTCTATTGAGATAAGATAAATCAATTTACGCGCGTCAAACAAACGCCAATATTTTCGACACTTGTGGATGTCTTCTACCTCCTACGTGCCTATACGTTTATCTCCTAATTGGTAGCCTCGTAATCTACGAAATAAAAAAAATCTATTAATCTAGCACGCGCTCTCTACGTGGCGGCATTGATGCGAGCGCGCCGCACGGTATTGGCCCGGGAATCCAATTTTCGTTATAATGAGAGTTTGGCTCTGTCTATGCGTTATAACGCGAAATTTGAATGCAGTTCAGAACGCAAATAGAAAACGGGTCAACCAAATGTCTCTTGCGTGTTGCAAAATTGTATACTCGCAACGTACAAGCGCCACATGTATGTATGTAACGTTTAAGCGATGGCAAAATTGTGTTTTCCTTGCGACTTATGTAGACATTCGAGAACGTGCGAGAAAAACCAAGCCCCCGAGATGACTGCGAGAAGTTGCGTGATCGCAGGAGAAAAAGACGCGCACGTCGCGTCGGGAGAATCGCACGGGGGAGCGAAAGAGAGAGAGAGAGAGAGAGAGAGAGAGAGAGAGAGAGAGAGAGAGAGAGAAAAAAAAAGATGACTAGTATCAATTATCGTTAATTCAAGCCGTTAGAAGCCAGGGTTACACTCGAAATCGAGACGACGTCGCCGCGAATCTTCGGTCGCGTCTTCGGAGAGAACGGAATATAATTCTCGCGTATAAATCTTGTTCGTATTTTCCTTCGGACAGAAAGAATTCCGCAACAAAATCGTGATCTGTCGTGCCGATTTTTTACGACGCATTTTCTCACGACACGATTCGTCGACGACAGAGCAAAGAAACGCGATCTATAAACCTTATTACGACAGCGTGTATATTCTCCGTGAAAACGTGTGCGATTAAGAAATTGCGCAGCGAGGGTTAACCGCAACGGCGACGGCGACTTTAATTGGCGGTTAACGTAATGCTGCGGTGACAAAGGTGCAACCTTCTCTTTCTTAAACTCGGTTATAATGTAATCACCTTGATGCGCGTATATGAAACGACTTGGTTGCCTTAGAATTGTGCGTTGAGAATCGGGCGTGCAATTGCTCTTTGCACGTACTTTGATGGTAAAATTTTCATACTTTGCTCGCTCGAGGCGGTTACCAAGAAGATATTCAGTTAGCAAAGGACGGTGGTTTACTCGAGAGTCTGGAGTTAAATAAATTTTGCGAGCAAAGATTTAATTAACCCGGTGACCCTCATTCGTAGATTGTACAACGCTGTCTAAAATAACGCTGTTAAAGTAATTAATTGATCGAAATTACGCTTTTTTTTTTTTTTTTTTTTTTTTTTTTTGAAAAACCCAACGAGTGTTACATGTGTATATCTATTTCAAATAAACGCTTGAAAATGTATGTATCTAAATAAAAAAATATGTATCTGAATAAATAAACGCTTGAAAATAAAATTCGTAAAGAAGGTGAAGAAAGTATAGATGCACTGATCGCGCGTCGAAAACGCGATCGTGAGACGCGATCGTGAGACGCGATCGTCGTCGAATTTGAATCATCATCGCTTGGTAACGCGCGGTTCCTTCGATCGCGACCACCCGAGGGCCCCGCTGACCAGCGGGCGCGAAGGGCCCGTAAAAAGTAGGAGGTATTTTGGAAGGGATGTTTCAAGAGAGAGAGAGAAAGAGAGAGAGAGGGGGGGCCCACAGGACCCACTTGAAACGCCTGCGAAAGACTGTAGTTGTTGACTCGCTGACTGACTAAACTAATGACATCGTTACTGACTGGCCTGGCCTTACGCCTCCCTCTCCACTGCTGCAACTCTCCCTCTCTCGATGCTCCTCTCGCCGTCCCGTCGTGCCACCTCCACCCCGTCACTTCCCTCCGCTCTCGCTCTTCTCTCCCTACCAATGCACCTTCTCGGTCGCGATACCGCATCGCGCGTACATCGATGCACCGATGTGCACTCACACGCGCCCGTTTTGCGCGCGCGCACACACACATTCACGCAGCCGCGCATTGAGCACAGACTGCTGCGTTCACTGGTCGGGTTCAACGCACTCTCGGACCGCTCTGTCTCACCCCTCGTCGACAGCCACATGGTCTCGCTCTCTTTCTCTCTCCCGTCGAATATCGCCGTCTCTCTTACACCCCTCGGCACCACCGACACTTCTCGTATCTCGTTCTGTCTCTTCCTGCCTCTCGTCCTTTCCTTCTGTCCTCCTTCCCTCCTTTTCTCCCACCTATGGATTCCTTCTGCTTCTGTGCTCTCCCTCCCTCCCCCCCTTTCACTGCGCTCGTGTTCCCTCCTCTCTGTCACTCGCTACCTCGATCGTCTCTCCTCTCTTTCTCTCTCGGTTTCGCGCACCGACGACGACGGTCGCAGCGGCAATGCAGACGACGCAGATGCACACATCGGATTGCACCGTGTTAGACATTAATGGACTAGAGGACGAGAGAGGAAGAGAAAGAGAGTGTGTGTTGCACTTTCTTTTAATTCTTTACGACGTGTGTAAAAATTCTTTTATCGCGTTTATCAGACACGTCGCGAAAAGAAATTTTTTTTTTTTTTTTTTTTTTTTTTTTTTTTTTTTTTTTTGTAATATAAAGCGTGCGCAATATCGTACAAAAGGATTGATGCATAAGTAAGAAGTAGCTAACAAGAGAAATCCCAAGTTTTGATAATATTATAAATAAGACGAGAGCGCCGCTTCTCTCAGGTGCGCGCTAATGAGAATCTCAACGCGACTCGCTATACGCAAGAAGCGATGTGTTGCTTGATTTACGCGCAGTACGCGCGCGTATGCGTGCAAATACCGCCGAGAGTGAGAGTTCTACGAGATACGCGCGCGTTGACAGCGCGCCTTTTGTACATCTATATAACACGTATTGGCTGTTTTGTACGTGTGTGTGCGCGCGTTTGCGTGTGTAGACACACACACTATATATGTATATTGCATGTCCCCGCGTGACGGTGTGCGCAGGACGAGCAAGTGTGAACATGTGTAAACGTCGAAGACGAATTGCATTTACGAGTGCGATGCGGGTACGATGTACCAACGCGATTCCAGCGCGCACTCTACATCCGGTACATTAATGCAATTCGATTACACCTGCTTGCGTATCTGTTTTTTGTGTTTTTTGCGAAGACATCCGAAATCAATTTTCAAAAAATTTACTACTTTGTCTTTGTCTTTTTTTTAACTACAAAGTGCATTTAGTTTTGTCTTTCTGTGCGTTTAGAACGTAAATATTTTGTGCAAACCACCCGCCGTCAGATAGTCTCGATTGCATCGAGACAATTGCGCGATCCTCGCGTTTAGAATAGATATGCATCGGGATATTAGAGAGACACGTCACGAAAATCGCATCCGGCGAAAGTGACGGAATTGAGGTAGGCGCGTCAATTATGGCGCATCATGAGAAAATCACCACCGTAAGTACGTGACACGGACGCAGAACACAAGCCAGAATTGACCCCCGTGCTTAAAGGTCAGTGCGACGCGGTAGTAACAACTCGATGACCACCATAATTGTACCGTATATCGCTCATCTTATCAAACGGCGCGCCGTCGACATTAAATTCTATCATTTCTCCAACCCCTCTTCTCGCCTCGTTTTCTCCCGTCCTCGCTGCTCTGCATAACGATTCGAGATTGCCAAAATACTCGCGACAATTATTAAATACGTACTCCAGACGCAGAAGACGCGTATTTTAAATTCTGGTCTTTGTTTTTTTTTCTTTTTTTTTTAATTTAACGGAGAGGTTCGTTAATTATTTTATTGACGGAGGACCTATATCGCAGAAAAACAAACGTTCCTTTTTTGCGGAATGTATCTGCCTCAAGAGAGCAGACGTGGTGCTTAATGAGTTTGCGACCGGCCATATCTCCGCGCCCTCATAAACAAAGTTTTACGATCGAGCCGCCTACAACACGCATCATCGACACGACTTTTAATAGATTCTGTCGGCGCGGGCTGCAATAGTCGTGTCAGCAGGAATGTTTATTGCCTCCAGCTGGACAGCTTTTCAAGAACTAGTCGGTGAATATATCACATCGCGCGAAGACATGTGGCCGGACCTTCCGAATCGAAAGTTCCTCCTTCTCTCTCCCCCTCTCCCCCTCTCATCTGTGTCTTTACTACGCGAATAAAACTGATAACGATCGATTCACGGTTCGATCGTTTTATGTCCGATAAACGTCCTGCCGCGATTTTAACGCGGGAATAAAATAACCGTTCCAATAACTGGACATGTGTCCGGAAACATTGAAGAAATATATTATGACAAAATATTTGTACGCGAAAATTTGTACGCAAAAAATATTTACACGCAAAATATTTATATATTTATTAAAGTTACGCGCAAATATTAAAAAAAATATATATATATCTTGAGAAATACTCGAGTATCGGGTATTGGTATTCTTTAACATTTATTTAATAGCGATTTACTTTAATAAATGCGCGTCCGGTCATTGGGACAGTTACCTCAGAGGACGTACTTTTTTTTTTTTTTTTTTGTCGAAAATATGGCACTGAGATATTCTATTCTATTTATAACACACAAACAATCCCGTCTCCGTCGAGAGGTCGGATAGATGCTAATGCATCTATCTCCTCTCTCTCTCTCTCTCTCTCTCTCTCTCTCTCTCTTGTCTCTTCTAGTCCGATGATGTCTACGGGCGAACAGATCGGTCAGAGAGCGTGTTTGATTTGCCGTCGCGGAGAGACGGCAGAATAGGAGTCGCGCTGCCGCGCGCGCGCGACTATCAACGATCACGAGAAAATAATCGCGTTCTCGAGAGCGGCACCCTCGGCGATATACCGCTGCATAATATGCGTCTCAGCATGCGTCGTCGTCGTCGGGCTCTAAGGCTATTTCTGTACGGGCGCGAGGCGGTCTCCGGCGCGCAACGGCAGATAGATCCGCGGAGGGTGAAGAAGCAGCCGACTGTCTTCTCTTCGCTGCGAAAGAACTGTGATTTTTCGAACGAGCTGCGATCTCTCTGTTGCGCGCGTTGCGCGACATCGAGGAAGTTTATTTATTTTGAGTTTTAATTTAAAAGAAAAAAAACAATTATTCCTTTTGTTCCCTTCAACTTATCGCAATGTCTCACACACAGTATCGAATTTCTTGATTTTAATATTGAATTAAATTAATTAATTTTAATTTTTTAACATCAAATTTTAAACAATATTAAATGTTTTTAATTTTAACATAAAACGTTTATTTGAACAAACTCCACTCTATTTGAACTGAAATTTCACGCGCATTTCACGTTTACATTCACGCGTGAATCTTGTTAAAAAAAAAAAAAAAAGAAGAACAATTGTATCTCGCGCGCGCACGAATATAATAACAGGAATTAAAACGGCATTATAATGCAACACGCGCGACAATGACTAAGGCAAACGAGCGACTCATTATCAGCGATTATCATCGGAGTCGGAGCATCGACGTAAATAATGAATCAGACGTATAGCGAGAGAGAGATTTAATTCGTTGGACAAATTAACATGTTGAGGTGCATTGCACAGTTCGAGATACCACGCGCGCGGTATCTTATTTATGCGCGTGGGTTATTATAGCGCAAGGAGATTGTTCGAGATGGGGAAATAGTTGGAATAACTTCATGACTCTTTTTTTTTTATTTTTTTTTTATCGCGGCCGTATATTGACGCTGTTCTCGGTCGTAAAACGGCTCGCCGCGGCGTGACATGGTGAAAAATAAAGAGACAAGCGCAGTATCGATAAGAAAATATCGTGTACAGAAATGCAAACAATTTCTGCAGTTTTTAAAATTTTTTCCCCTTTGCTCTCGACTCGTAATATTTCAGTGTATCGCGTGATTTTTTTTTGTTTTTGTTCGTGAAACATTCTCTTGAGATTTGATTTCCGATCTCTATAACGATCGTATAGCGCGCATCAATTTGTAAATGATAAACTGTCATTCTCCCGAAGCCTCAAAGTCGACTTAATCGGCTTAACAACGAACGACAAGCGAAGGCACAAATCGCGCCATTGTTTCAGCAAGGAGCGACTCAAAGCAAATAGCATTGTGCGGCACTTCGTATTGAAACGCGTTGCGTGTATCGGAGCGAAGAAACTGGGACGGCAACAAGAGCGATAACAAAGGAGCCACTGCAACGCGCGCGTTCGCAACCGTATAATATAGGGTGTCGCGGAAAATTATCTCGCAATTTTCTCTTCAACTTCGAGAAATCTTCGATTAATTCCAAGGTATATATATTGAATTCCCGTGTATCAGCGATTCTTTTTCGTCGTGATTAGTTTTACGAGCGAGATCGAAAGCCTTCGATGATCGAAAGCGTTCGGAGCTTGTCGGAGCAGCAAAGTTGTGCGAAAATTATTCTTTATTTACATTGATACGCGCAATATAACGGCAATCTGTAATCTGAACAATGCAAAATACTACGTCGCTATTTATTTTGTGTGAGAAAAAAAAATGTAAATTGATAAAAAAATTTTTCAACGAAAGAAACAATAATCAACGACACGCAATACATTTTTTTTGCGTAGACGTTTATTGGCATAGACGTATGATATGAACGAGAGCTACGCGTTATCTTATCTCTCTTCCCGATATTAGACCGAGTCTTTCTAAGAGGTCAAAGGTTCAAGAAAAAAAAAAAAAAAAAAAAATCTTCTCTAAATTTTCTGGTGGAGCGAGCGGTGTGGATAAATTGTGCGCGCCGCATACGCAAGCATATAATAAATGCATATAAAATTCAGCGCGAGGAGAGGAGCGTGAACCGCCTTTGTCATTTTCTTCAAGTGCCGACACCGAATATGTCCCTGACGGTAAATCGCAATCGCAGCGCATGGTCGGGTAATGAGTGCACCCGGTAAAATTGGCCACTAAATTTAAAGTACATAACAGCGCGGCGGTGCTCCTTTCAATTCGGCTAACGGACCGCACACTCGCCGCGTTTAACAGTCGGGAACGTGACTTCCGGCCCCGTCGTCCGGCCCACACGGAACGTCCTTGGCTCTCGTTTCTTCTCTCATTTCCCCTCCGCGCGCTCTCTCAAAGGCTCCTCTCGCTAAACTCCGAAATGGAAGAAGAGGACACGCCGCGTGTCGTGTAACAACGCGATAGATAATAAGCTCGCGCGCGCACGCTCGCTCGCGACTCGCCGTGAGTCGTTTTCTCGCGTGAGGTAGGTCAGGCGTTACGCTCGCTAGGTTATCCCCTTGCATCTCGTGTTTCTCCGTCGAGAGAGAAGGATCGATTTAAATTTCTTCTTCTCCTCCTCCTCCTTCGCGGGGAGACACTTCTGGATTTTACAGAGCGAGAAGACTCCGGAAATAAGAGCTCATTTCCAATTGAAATCGTGACACATCCTCCTCCTTCTTTTCCTCCTCATGTTCCTCCCTCGACTCTCGCAAAGTGTCTCGTCAAGAGACTCTCCTTTTTCGGACAATTTAACACATTTAATGTAACGCAAACGGGACATTTAAAAATTTCCAATTAGTCAGAAATCCGCGCTCCCCCGTTCGTTCTTATCGCGCGCGTTTCGGAAAACAAAAAAAAAACGATACGCGTGAGAGCCGCGCGATAAGTTTCGTCCCGAGACTCTCTCTCCCACGTTCTCGCGCGGCGGCAGATATTCGCTCTCCGGCGGCGTACATTACATACGTAAACACGCACGTCTTCTCTTCTCGAAACCACGGACAAGTTATTAACTATAAATTCGCGTTGCGAACGCAACGTCACTCCGAATAAGAAGCACGTATATATAAAAGAGAACGACCTCCAGAACTCGCGAGTCGTTCGTGCATCGCGGGGTCGCGCGGCTTGTCCTGAACCGGAGGCGCATTTGCATTCCTCTCGGAGTCGACCTCAGACATTCGTGCGCTCAGCAGGCAAGGTCAAAACGGCTGTCCTCCCTATCGCGTCTCTCATCGCAGATAACTCTTGATAACGGTTATACCGTGCGGTTCGCGCATTCATTTTTTTTTTTTTCACGAAACGCTCGCCCGAGAAAGCGAATCACCGCGCCGCCGTCGTACAACGTGCGTATACACGCAACACGGAAACTTCAAAGCGAATTTGTTGCTTTTCTCGCGCGCGCGTTTTCCGTATCTTTCTCTGTTTCCCACAGAACACGCTCAACTATTTTCGCACATCGCTTTTAATACATATTTGACATTGTTTAAAGTTGTGCGATCTGCGCGTATCGAGAGTTAAAAAATGAAACTTCCTCGGACGAAGTTGCAACCAGACGACGCGACTGCGACCTACCGCATCCTTTAATCGCCCAACACATCGCAGAGACGCTTATTCACCGTCCAAAAGTCGGCCTTGATACCCGCATCCTCTCTATCACTCCGTCCCCCCTTTTCCTCCTCCTCCTCCACCCCCGCCCTCCCCTCCTCCCGCGTTTCTCGTTCTCTTTTTCCGTCTCTTTCTCTAAGCGCGACCGATTTAGGAAGGGAACGCCTCGCCGCTGCCTTTCTACGGAAGAACGAGTATACACCGAGAACGAGACACACAGTAGAGCGACTCGCGTGAGGCAGGTCAGCGACGTCGGCTCGCGACGACGAGGGGAGCGCTTCGTTTTAAACGGGCTTGATCAAGCCATTCGCATTCCTCGTAGTTCATGCGTTCGCCTCGCCCGCTGCCTCGTCGCAGATTCGTCCTTCGTGCGACGACGAAGCGGCGGCGGCGCGGCGACTGTACGAAGTGCTGCAAGCCCGCGCGAAGCGAGCGTCAATATTCGCGCGCTGATACGAAGTGCGAAACGTTATCGCCGAAAATTGTTTCGCGATAAAAAAAAAACCGCGAGCGTGTCATTACGCGTATCCTCGCGCGCTTCCACAATGAAGAGATGCAATGTTCTTTTTTTTTCTTTTCAATACCGTTTCCCTCCTCGATGCGCACCGATACCGAATACCTTCTGATAAGTAATATCAGCGCGTCACACAGACTCGCTCACGAGTCTCGTTTCACGGTTGGTTGCGACAAAACCGACTCATGGTTATTTTTTTTCTTTTTCTATGCCGAGCCATTCGTCGAGGGAAAAAAAACCGTGAAAACTTCTTTTTCGCGTTACGTTATTATTACGAGAATGACAATCCGCGCGAAGCTTCTCGACAATCGCGACACGGTATAGAGAGCACGTGTATGCGTCATCGTATTCTCCGTGGCAAATTGCGCGCGAAGCTGATAGGTTTTGTATTCAAGGACACCGCCGAGAGCCGCGAAAGCGAATAGCGCATTTTTCTAGACTATTGATTGCATCTATCCGAATATAGGGTAATATTCAATCTACTTAATGGCCACACGCGCGCGGTCTGCACGCCGTCCTCGATTTCATCTCGGCCGGTGTGCCTCAACACACCGGCGCGCGCGCTGCGCACCGTTGACGGTGAGATACTGTTTTCCTTTTTTTCTTTTTTTTTCCCGTTCGTTCCACACTTCTGCACTTAAGCAAAATACTCTCATTGTTCTTTACGCAGTAGCGAACCCGTCTCTCTCTCTCCTCCACTTAGCGTGTCTAGAAAACGTTTCTCGATAAGTCGTCTTATGGCGCAGTGTGACCTGCATATTTGCAACGTTACTTTAACGAAATGAAAGTTCCTTAATGTAACAGAAAGAAAGTTAATCGCGCCTGTGTGTCAAAGTTGCAGAAGAAGAAGAAGAAGAAAAAAAAACGACTCCTTCTCGGCGAGTTGGTGTGCAATTCGCGGCGGAATAGGCGAGAGATGTTTTTCCGCGAGAGAGAGAGAGAAATATCGAGAATATTCGCTTGCCCATTGCATTATCGATCGGGAAAATCTCTCGCGGCAACGAAACAAGAAAACGCCCGACACCTGTCAAGGATCACGACGATGGGGAAGAGGAAGGAAAGGAAGGATGTTCCGCCCCGCGGTTCTTCTCTCGGGAGAAGAACCGCGGCGACGAGTGAGGATATTGCCGCGCGTTATAGAGAAAGGCGCGGGGCACTTGGAGAGTCCCTAGCAGTGGGTCACGCATGGGAAACTGGAACGGTTTCATCTCCAGGCGGAAGACTCGATTTTTCTCCGCGGGAGAAACTACCGATTTTTCTTTCGATCGAGCGGTTTCTAGGTTACAAGTAAATAAGAGCGCGGCGAGCGAGCGAGCGATATTGCCCGCCGCGCGCCTCTCTCGCACGCGCGTCGCGCAAAGGAACAGCCTCCCTATTTTCGCTCCGCGACATAATTTCCGTCGACACGAGAGACACGACGAAACAGCGCGTCTCGCGAAATCTCTCAGCGCGTTTGCTCTCTTCTCTTTCACTGAGAGATGTGGGAGGGAAAAGGAAATCCGCCTCTCTTGAAATCCGCGTTTTCGCGCGACGACGTCACGCGAATTTCACGTTTTGCATCAAAGGCAAACTAGGTACTGGGCAAACACTAACTAGGCGTGTTTCTTTCCGGTGTAATCGCGCGCGCGCGCAATCGCGAATAATCGAGCACACGCAACACACCGTACAATCGCGCAATACGATCGTCGTTGCGCTTTTCGATTTACTGTACGTGGTAGGTGTACATGTTACAAATGTCATTGTGCAACTAATTTCCAAATTGTCTCTCGCGTTGTTTTATACATATATATAATCGATTCTGCAAATGTACAGGAAGCAAACGCGGAGAATTGATTAAGCGTTGCGCGTGTACGAACAAACATAACGCAACATATCGATCGTACACCTATGTTTTGAATATTAGAGCGCTATCGCTCTTAATGAAACGGGCAATAATAATATTGTTTCGCGCGCGCGCGTTATCGCGCGTGAATTTTGCGAAAGATTTACTGATCGACGGTCAGATTTTGATAAAAAAAAAAGTACAAAAAAAAACACACGGCGTATTTTATTTATATACACATCGCTGATCCCTTCCCGCCGAGAGTATAAACGGCGAGTCGATAAGACTCGTTATCGGCATGAGCGAGTAATAACATCGAGAGATCGTATCGATGGAAGAAGGAAACGGAGCGACGAACGACGCCTGTCAGCGCGCTCGCGCGCGTTTTTCTTTTCGTAAAAATCGTAAAACTCCATAATAGCACGGCGAATCGATTAGTGCCGGCATAAATCTTCCGATCTCGACACAACGCGCAAATACACGGGGCATTTTAAACGCGTCGCTCGCGGTTCGCGCGCTTCTACGCCTTATTCGCGCGCGCGAAGGCAAAAGAAACCGCGCTCGTATAACTAAGAAAACCAAGCAATGGTCATTTCGCGAACTAATAACTGTGCATTGAAAGTGCCACCGCGGTTATCCTACATATATATACCGAGCGCGATAATAAACCTGCTTTTCCAGTGTATCGAGAGTTTTAATTGCAAGGAAATATATACAGTTTTATGCGATGTCACGCGTTTCAAAACACATATCTATCGCAGTCCCGACGAAATGAATAATAAAATATTGAAATCGCCGCGCGTATATGTCGATAATTTCAAGTTTTTTTTCTGTTATGCGAAAACGGATAATAATTTTTTTTTTTTTGTCAATTTGGATCGTACAAATTGCTAAAATTAAGTCGAATAACAGAGAAACAAGTCTGATTTCAAATTCTTTCCCTTACCTGGGAGCATTGATGATCGGCCGGCCCATTGCCCGTTGCTGGCGCTTCTCGTTGACGGGAAGGCGCAGATAATCCTGGTCGCCAAGGAGGAAGAGATCCTTTGAAATAATCATGTCCACCGCGGTGGCTGCCGATTAACAGCTGGCCGCCTCTCGGTCTTCTAGTCGGGGCGATCCGCCACCTGGGCAATTTGGCGCGTCAACGACGTGGCCTGTGCACCGCACCCGGTTTTGATCAGATCCTCACTTTCCCGGTACCGAGTCGTCACGTTCATCGAACAATTAGAACGAAGGGGTTGCTGCTCGGCACGAACGCGCACACGACGCCGACGA
This sequence comes from Pseudomyrmex pallidus, assembly GCA_014825455.1. Classification (NCBI taxonomy): domain Eukaryota; kingdom Metazoa; phylum Arthropoda; class Insecta; order Hymenoptera; family Formicidae; genus Pseudomyrmex; species Pseudomyrmex pallidus. The sequence goes on along the minus strand of QVNV01023680.1, from coordinate 18,909 downwards.
CGTTAGCATCCTCGCGCACGGTTACGCGGACAATAGAGCGGGACTCGCGGTCGAACTCACGCTCCCCCACGATAATACGCGGCGCGAACGAAGTCTCTCGTCGGCGAGAGAAACACCGAGCGGAATCCGAACCGGGAAAGGTGAACGATTCTTGACGATCGGATTCTTGATTGCGTCGCTCTGCGTGTTTTATCGATCTCAACATCTGCGAGAACGTTTGGGGCGAGGTGTTGCGCGATTCCTCCTGACCGATCTCTCGTCTCTCGCGGTCGATCGATCTGAGAGAAGCGCGAGAAATGAATCGGGGAGCTTGATCGAGGAGCGCGGACGACGGGATTCTGGACGCTGCCTTGGCGCGAACGATCGCGTCTCTCGTTAGATCGTGATAGTCACCTCGAGAGGGGTCTTATTTTCTCGGTCGGATATCGAGAAAGCTCTCGAGATGGCTCTGACAGAGCCGATCGGTCTTCGGGAGATCAGAACTTTATGACCCGTCTCTCTCGCGTAGCGCAAGACCTGCTGCTCTGCATTCGCGGACATACATTTAAAGAAGAGAGACGGGCGTGTGCGCGCGCGCGCGCGCGCACGCGAGAAAGAGGGAGACGGTTTTTTTTCCGAATGTCGAACTTCGTCGAGAGAGAACGGACACTCGAGAAACGAATGTAGGCAAGAGAAATATGGATCACAAAGTTTCACGAGAAATATTGTTCTCAAACTCGCTGTCGCTTCTTCGTTCGACACGCGATCCGCACAGGCGTTTTCTCTTCTGAAACACAAAGAAAGAAAATAGACACGTTAAAACTTGACGACAATTCGACGACTTCTTACAGACTAGGTACAGAAATAACAGTTTGCAGTTTGCGGTTCAATTGTTGTCGAATTTACGCGTGTGCATCACGCAAGCGGAATGGTTACATTACGCACGTTCGCACACGATTTCCGATTAAGTTTTTTCGATGCGCGGCAAATTAAAACGAGTCGCACGAAGATTCCTCTGGAAAAATGAAAGAAACTGACGTTACTGACATCGTTTCGCTCGCTCGACCGAGCGTCGCAAGCAGCAAAACCACATCGTGTATTTACATCGCGCCAATTTTCACGCGCCAACTCGTCGAGCGTACATTAGTCACGAGTGAACGAGTCGGGCGCGTTCGCGGCTACGCGCGCTTGAACCCAAGATTTTGACAAGTGTTTCTAATCTGCCAAGTTCCTTGTTCGGATATATGGATCAAGAACCACCGCCGCCGCGATTGAGAGCGTAATTCAATTAAAACGCGTTCGTCTCGCCAATCGTATCCCCACCCCCGTCTGCTTTTCGTCGCGCGATTGAATTACTTTTTAGTTCGTTACGTGTAATGTGACCTAATTGTAAGCGCGGTCGAATCTCTCTCTCTTTTCTTCTCTCTCTCTCTCTCTCTCTCTTTCTCTCTTTCTCAAGCTCGTTTTCTCTTCCGTAGAACTTATTGCATTTGCAAATTTGGCGTAAAACCTGAACAACGATCTTCCTTATACGAGGGATTCAGGAATCGTCGCGGTGTCATAAATTTGCGGGAAAGCCGGCTTGTTGTACAAATTTCCTTGGACTTGAGGACGCGGGGATGTGAGAAAAATCTCATATATAAACTCGGTCCCGATCCGTCCTATTAGAATGTACAACTCGGCGCTATTGGAATCGTTCCAAAGTCAATTTGTTCCTTTCGACGCTAAAGTCGGCGCGTCTAATTGTTCTCGCGTAACTTGAAACTTACGTCGACGACGACGACGACGAGAGAGAGAGAGAGAGAGAGAGAGAGAGGAGCGCGCGCGATGATAAGATCAAGGTTCAGAATCGTCACGGCGGTTGTTGTTTTGCGGGATCATATTTATATCGTATATAAAAATGATTTGTACAAAACGTCTCCTCCGCTCGTGCGTCTAGATTCTTCCCTCCGCGCGCGCGCGCACGCAGACACAAACAACTTACGAAACGCCTGGCCGTTCCGTCAATGTGGTCGCGACAACTTGACAAGAGGTCGTCGTTTACATTACTCATGATATTCGGACGTCGTGAAGTAATTGACCGAAGCGATAAACGAAGCGGATACACCGAAGCTAAAAAAAAAAAAAAAAACTAGAGGGGGAAGGAGAGAGAGAGAGAAAAAAAGAGAAAGGAAGAGGAGGATGTTGGGATAGGCACACACGCGCGATCCCACGCTAATTGATTTTCAATTATCATCGCGATGACTTACTTAATTCGAACGATTTCGCGACTACGAAGAAGGTCGGTAACGCGCACCATGAGAATACCAGCGGCGAGGCGCAACCTTGACCGGCTCATTGAATGTCGCGTAATGGATTTTACGTTGCGCGCGAGGAAATGATAATACTAGATGAGATATATATTAACGGTACAAGTTGCAAGTTGCGGCAACCGGCGAGTTTCTAGCTCGCTTGACGCACCACCCAGGCAAACGAGAACATTCATTTCTTCGCGTTGCGGCAACGCGTCTCTGTCAGACGTGTAAAACAATAAATTCTCGTTACAGGAGAAGCTCCGCGATGCGAACAGTTTCGGTGCGCAAAATATCGCACGCGAAATTGCGGATAATTTATCCGACGTGTGAGATATATACGTATCACTCATATCAGTGTTGAGTTCAGTAAATTTTCTCCTCCCACATACTCCGTGTATCAATTCCGTGAATTTCGTTTCCGAAATTAATACTTTCTTCGTTTCCTCAAGAAACAGTCAACGCGAATCGTCGTCGTCGTCGTCGTCGTCGTTGTCGTCGAGAAAAGCACAACTGACCCGTTTCCTCGCGCGATGTCGTCGTTCTCTCTCTTTCTCTTTCTCTCTTTTTCTCTCTCTCTCTCTCTCTCTCTCGTCTGACACGAGCGGTATCGAGCGTTCAATTACCAAATTTAGAGCAATCGGAGTACGTACGTACCTCGTGAATTCTCGTCGACGAATTTACCGGCGGCCGTTGGCCCCGCGGTAGCCCGATGGTGCGCGAGACGTCGAGACGTTGAATATCCCGGAGCTGAGCGTGCGTAGCAAGCGCACTCACTGCTTCTCGCTTTCGTCGAGCGGCGAGCGTGCAGCGGCCGGCACCTCCTCCGTCATCAAAGTCTTCGCCGTCGTTGTCCTTGTCGTCTTCGTCGTCGTCGTCGTCGTTGTCGTTGTCGTCGTTACGATCGCCGCCGGTGACGTTCCGGCCGTCGTTCTCCCGGTCGTAGTTGTCGCTCCTGTCACGCGCGCACTATGCACCAGCGGCACCGGGCACGAGCATGCGGCCATCGCACAGCGCGGCGGGCGCAGTCAACGAACCCGCATTTCTTTTCGCCCGAACTTTTGTTTTTCCCTTTTATTTTTTTTCTTCTTTCTTCTACTCGGGGCGCGAGAGAGGGAAAGAGAGAGAAAGAGAGAGAAAAAGAGTAAGAGAGAGAGAGAGAGAAGGGAGAGGGAGAGAGAGAACCTCTCACGCGCGCACCGCCGTATATATCCGCGGATCTCCCCGACACACGCGGCGATCTCTCGCGTGCGCACGCACACAGACGTACAGGTGTATCCCGGTGGCCGCTTTGCACACCAGGAACAACCGACCCTCCCGGTGTCACTGGCTCCTTCTTCTTCTTCTGCCTCCACCTCTTCCTCCACCTCCGCCACCACCACCACCACCACCACCACCACCACCACCGCCGCCACCACCTCCTCCTCCTCCTCCTCCTCCTCCTTCTTCTTCTTCTTCGTCTTCTGCTCCTCTTCGGTCGTGTGCTGTCGTCTCTATCGCGCGCGCGTGTGTCCGCGCATACTCGCGCACCTGCAAGGCACTTTATATGTGCGCGCGAGTGCACACACGCGCGATGTCCGTCGATTCGCGCTTGTACGCGCTTGTATATCTATATATATATATGTATATATATGTACGTTTATATGTGTGTCGGTGTGTAAGGGCGCCGAGTACACACTGGCCGGCGCACGCGCGCGTTTCACGTTTCTCCTCGCTTTCGCACGTGCATATACGTATGAACGTCGAACGAGAGAGAAAGAGAGTGAGAGCGAGAGCGAGAGAGAGAGAGAAAGATGGCGCGGGGGAGAGAACGAAGGAGAGAGAAACGAAGAAAGATACCCTCCCTTCTCGTCGCTCTCACGATGGCGGCGGCGCGCAATCGTTCACTGACCCGCTCTCACCGACACGGGTATTCGCGCTCACTCGCGCGCGCACACATACACGCACGCACACATACTGCACACACACATGCTACTCACACGCGCGGGTGCCGATTCGATTTTCCGATGTGCAATTTTTCCCGTCGCGTCGTAAGAAACGGGAACAGGCTCGTCTCGTCTCTCGTGATCTCGTCGCGAGATGCGCTCTTCTCGTTTGCCTTCGCGGCCGAGTGTATTCCGGAATGAAGTAAGCAATAACGAAATATAACACACAACTCGATTTAAAGATTATTACACCCTCACACGACGACAACGGCGAGGAGATGTTTCTGGACGACGACACGCACTCGGTCGGGGGATAATGACAATTGTGCACCGCGCGATGCAGAAGAGGCGGCGGCGCCGCAATAACTCGCACCTGTCGCGTGAAGTTGCCGCCGCGTGAAGTTGTCCAGTTTATTAGCTTCCTTCGCTCCGCGCTCCTCCCCCGCTCTCATAAACATCGCCGGCGCTCAGCTCGGTGGTTAATAGCATATTCCAGCTCCTCGGGCCGAATTACATGCCGCTAGTCGTCGAGGCCGGTTATTCGTCCCCTCGCGGGATCGTAGGGTTTTTTTTTTATCGGATCGGCGCGAAATTCTATTCTCGCCGATTTGCGTATATATTTCGCGCTCCTCCGCCTCGTTCGTTTCACCCTTTCGTCGCCGGAATTATTTTTACAGCTTTTATCGCGCGGCGTTCGATATATCGCACACGACTTCCCCGTTGATCACTTCACGCCGTTCTCAAACGCGCTCTGTTTTGTTCGCTCTCTGTTAAATTATATATCCGACGACCGTTCTTTTATTTCTCTTCTTCCGATCGTCTCGTCGCGATATTTTCTCTCTTTTAACTTCTCACAAATTTATTTATTTATTTTTTTTTTTTTGTACACACACACTCTCTTTTTCAAACTAACCACCGCGACTACTCGTTTATGAACCAAATTTCTCACATTCTCCTCTCGCAGCTTTTACACGGCACGTTCCGGTTTAAGGTAAAACGACGAGACCGCGTCGGCCGGTTGTTGTTGTAATACGTACATGCACCGTCGTATCTCGCCGATCTGTCAATTACTTGTGTACTCGATCCGATCCGATCCGAGTGGTGATTTCGCGGCACGGACCGCACGACGGTCGGATGTAGACTGAATCGGACGCTACGCGCCATACTCTATGTATCGGTCTGAACATATTCGCAGTCTCTCCCGCTCCCACTCTCTTTCCGCGCGCAACCGTGCTCTTTCTCTCGCTCCTGTTGCCGCTTTAGCATCGCCGGCTATCAGTCCTCTCTTGAGCCCGTTTTTATCGCACGTCTCGCGATCCCGCCACGAATTCACTCTCTCGGGAGAGAGAGAGAGAGAGAGAGGCTCGGAATAGCGCGAAAAATATATAAAATGCCGAAATTCTTATCTCTCCGATACGGTTCGCATATATATCAGATGAAAAAATATGCGCATGTAATTAACGTCGTGCAGAAACGGTCTATTCTCGCCGAGTCTCGAAATTTGCATCTTTTGCGTTTAAAAAACGAAATACGAGTTCGAAGAGTCGCGACTACTTTTTCTTTTTCTTTTTTTATTCGCTTCTCTCTGACTGAATGGGTTCAGAAATTAAATTTTTGTTAAGTAATGAGGACGGTAAAAAACTGCTTGTGCGCATTGTTGTAAATGCGTGAAACACAAACTTAATTTAATCCGATCCGTCGAAACCCCCTAGATTTTTACCTCTTGCAAATCCATCGAGAAGTGATAAAAATGTGTGTTTTACATCCATGAATGAGAAAGCGGCGAAAGGCAGTGGGAGAGGGGAAGGGTAGATATGGCGGTTTTATTGACGATCGCGTGAAGTATGGACGCGGGTCAAAAGTTCGCGTCCCGTTGCACCACGGTTCTGCTAAGAATTGCGTGCGTCGCGTTGTCAGCGTCTAAACTATCCTCGTTGATCTGGTCTAAATCGTCACTTTGCCCATCCAAGTAGAGACGCAACGCGAAAAGAAAAACAACACAGCTGTTGTTTCGTTATTTAGCTTATTTTAAATTGCGCGCACAACACATTCTTGTGTTATACTTTTAATGCGTAAACTACTACGCGTACAAACTGTACTTTACGCACAAGATCGTAATATTTCATCGGCACATTTCACAACTTTCGACTTTCTTTTGTTCGTTCGTAAATAAATATGTTCAATAAATAAATAATTTCTTTGTCATACAACAAGAGCGGTTTCGCGAGGACCATTTTGAAAAAGGAAAAAGGAAAGAAAGAAATTAAAAAAGAAAGAAATTCTTAACACACGTGTGACGTGAACATGATTTAACACATTCTATCTTTTATTTCTAAACAATAATTAGGGGAATGATACGTAAAAAGAAGGTGACATTCATAATAAATTAATTTAATTAACAATATCAACGGAAATTATTATCAGTGGCATCGTCATTGTCGTTCCTGACATCGAAACCTATCTCGTGGTCATTTTGAGATATCAGTTCGATGATCGCACTGTAAACACAATAAGTACACACGTATGAATCCGTTATATATGCACACGAATTAATTAAAACTGGTTCTTTTGTATATTTAAAAAAAAATACACATAAAATAAATAACTGTATAAATATGCAAATTTACTTCAACAAGTCTCCCTCAATTGTCGACCAAGACACGGACTCTGGATGCGCAACTTTGTACTCCAACAAGGTATTCAAAGCGCGTTGAAGTTCCTGCAAGAAACGATTTCAAAACTTATTTTCTTTCTAACAATATGTTAAAATTTAACGTTGTTAAAATTTACATACCTGTATAACCTCCACGGTTTGCGGCTCGCAGACAATATTGTCAGAAAAGTTGAAGTTACCGATGACGTAATTTCTTTTTTCCTTTCCTAAAATATGAAAATTTAACAAAAGATATATGTAACAAATATGCTAACAAATAACTAGAATTTGAACAAAAGCTCGCTTACTTATCGTTATGTTTGGACCTGCGAACAATAACATTGGCAGGCTTACAAACGTGGTGTCGTGTAAAAATATAGCGGTGGATCGTTGCTTCGTAAAATATGTCAAATATCGGCTGGGAAATTCTTTGATCTTGTCGTTTACGCTCGACGGATGCGTACGCACAGTTCCGTCTTCTGGCGTCCAACATATCAAACCGTTTTTGGTACATCGTCTAGAAAATTACACAAGTACTTTATAAAATTTCAAAAAAAAAAAAAAAAAAAAAAAAAAAAAAAAAAAAAAAAAAACACACAAATCGAAAGTACGTCGACATTTTATACCTTACAGTAGCGATGTTAGGATACAATCCCGCGCAGACAATGGCTTTTATCAACGCCATGTTGTCAGAATTTCTATTGGCGCTTCCATCGCTCGGATTGTCGCTGTCGAGAAACTTCATCTCGCATAAATACTGCGCGAATTGATTCTTCATGTCGGACAGAAGCTTCAATGTGTTGAAAGAGAGAAAATATTCCCGGCAAAAGCGACCAGCGTCTCCTCTTCTGCGCGCAATTTCATACGATCTTAAAGCTTCCGCGAGAGCGATGTGATCGCTGTATTGTTCCCTACTGAGTTTTAATTTCTTCTCATTAGCTTGTTGTTCTTTGTCCAAAGGGCAGTAGAAGGCATCTTTAAATGTAAGACTAGCCGCGATAGCGAATATCGGTTCGACGCAGGAGAACAATGCCGCCCAAAGTATCATCTTTCCTATCAAAATTGCATATGTGTCTTAAACATGTATCAGAGATCAAACAATTAAAAACACACTTCGTAATAACAGCGAGAATAAAATTACCTGTTCTAGGATCAAGCGGTAACTGCGCTAAATGATAACCCAGAGGAGTCAAACGCTCGTCTTTGTCAAGAGCGTTGAGCGTTCTAAGTAAATCGAGAGACAGATCAATGGCTTTTAAATCTGGCGGATCCATAACGTTAGTTAGAAATTCTCTGGTCTTTCCTAACTGGAGAATTTTTATTTGCAAGATTACCTCTTCCAAGCGCGTTCTCAACATTTCTGGCAGTGGATAATGATCAAAAGTCATTTCACGAGCTTTCGAATACAAACGGTAACATTCGCCACTTTTAACTCTGTAAAATACATACGCGCATAATTATTGTATTTCATTATAAAACTTCAATAAAATATGTTATTTTGTTTAATTCGCAACGGCGTAAATTACGAACCTGCCGGCTCTGCCGCGTCTTTGCTTGGCATTGGCTAAAGACACCCATTCGGGTTCTAAAGTTTGAATGTTTTTGTCAACGTCAAATTTTCCGAATTTTATCTTTCCACAATCTATTACGTACACCACGTCCTCTATAGTTATCGACGTCTCAGCGATTGAAGTCGCTATGATTATTTTGCGAATTCCATTAGGCGGTTCTTTAAATATAAGTTTCTGGTCAACCGTCGGCATGCGCGAGTGAAGAGAACATATGATATATTTGTCTATAAAAAACAAAAAACCATCCTTCTTGCACATTTATCTTTTCGTATTAGCACAAATTGCAATTCATATAATATACAGTATTATTTACTCACGATCTGGGTAACATCTAGAATCTATCATCATTCTGTTTAACTTTGTTATATCCATCAATCCGGGCAAAAAGATAAGAATAGCTCCGGGACCTTTTGTATCAGAGATGTATTTTACTAATCTTTCGACAAGTTCTAACGAAAGATCTTCGCTATTTGGATTCTTCAATTGTTCGAGTACACTTTCCGAGTATTTTCTCTGCGTAATCACACAAAGTAATAAATGTAAATACACAGGATAGATTAATGTTATAAGCACGTTAGTTGTGTAAGAAGTTAGCGTGTAAGACTAGAAAATAAGTTAGTGCGTTAGTTAGTGTGAAAGTTTAGATTAAAGATGAAAAAATTATGTAAAAAAATTGTAACTCTTTAGAAGAATCAATAAATATACTACTACTACACATATACTTTATTTGATAAAAATATATAAAATATTTACCTCTGCCCTCAATTCTCTAACGTAAGGTTGCAATATTTCTAAAAATTCGTCTTTCTTATGTTGACGTACTTTATTTTTTTTCATATGTTTTCTATAACCTGAAGGTTCTGGATTTGGATCTTGAAATCTAAATCTATAAATTGAAATAATACAATTAATAAAGAATCTTTAGGCTCTGAAGTTTCTAAACTGAGAAATACAAATCCGGTCATAAGAGCCGTTCGCAGGATGTTGTGCGGAAATATGCGTGCATATATATACGTGTTCACATGTAAATTTTACACGTGAGTTTTTGAATTGAAATTTCAATTCTTAAAATCATATAGGATGTTAGATTTGCATCACATATATGAGAGATCCCGTATACCCCCCTAATTTTATTTATTGCGAAAAAAACTCCTCAGAAATAATACAATATTGCGAATATTATCTTGATTTCTCCTATATATACATATATACATATATATGTATATATGTGTGTTATTCATATACATTAAATATTTATATAATTATTTACTCGCCCTGTAAATGATAGAATATCTTCCAAGTAAAATTCTTCTACTGGAAAAGTGAATCCAGGTATATGTATAATCGGACAATTGTTGTAATATTTCGAAAACCTTTCAGAATTCAATGTTGCACTCATCAAAATGACTTTTAAATCAGGTCTCTGAAAAATAATGTAACAAAATTTCTTTCAAATATGAATTTACATTCTCCGAGACATTATGCAAGAATTATAACTTACATTGGGAATAATTTGTTTCAACAATGTGATAATAAAATCACTTTCTGTAGTACGTTCGTGAATTTCATCCAGTATCACATGAGAGAAACTTTTTAATGCTGGATCAGTTTTCATAAATTGTAGCAGCATACCGGTGGTACAAAATAATATACTTCCTTGCTCTCGTGATGGAACTCTATAAATGACAAAAACTGATAATCACTTATGAATTTCCTTAAAATCATGTGCATCATAAAAAAAATTGTTTAATAAATGTAAGCATACTGTTCTAGTCGTATCTTATAGCCAACAGATTTTCCAAGTTTTTCTGCTCTTTCTGCAGCTACACGTTCAGCAACAGAAATGGCCGAAATCCTTCTAGGTTGTGTGCAAGCTATTCGAGTAACACTACCGTTTCCAGCCTCTAATTGGCCATCCAATATAAATTGTGCGACTTGTGTAGTTTTACCACAACCTAAAATGTTTTTAACATAAACCACTTTCTCTCTATCTCTCTCTTATTAACAAGTATGTAATTATCGAAACATTGTCTATCCTAAAGTAAATGAATACTTTTTATAAAAAAGTTTTGTAAGCTACCTGTTTCTCCACTTACTACAATAACTTGATTTTCGTCAATCAGTTGTAATATTTCTGATTTTTTATCAAATGCTGGCAACTTTGTTCGAAATTTTAACATATTTAAATAGTCATTTTGAATTTGCTTCTCTTTGTATTCATTTAGTAACCGCTTATCTATGTCTCTATCTCTCTGCAGTTTTGATGACATTTTCATAGCTTTGATAAGATTGTGCTGAATATCGCCATTTATGATTTCTAAGAATTTTCTTTTAAATTGTGAATCCCCAATATGATGATATTTGTTATCGTGCACAGAGTCAAGTCCTCTTTCAGAGGATCTGTCATTGTAAACTAAATTAAAAAACGTTTTGGAATTACTTAAAATAGTTTTGAGTTTTTCTTCTACTTGAGTAGACAATTTGAGAACTGATGGTATCTTTTCTTTTTCATGTTTTTGTCTGTTTCTGTCTCTGTAATACAATCCTATTGCCTTTCCCCTAAGGCCAGGAGGATGTCTCTGTTTTTGCAATTGTTCTTCACCAGATGAGTGAACTTGGTCTGAAAGATTTGTAAAAACTTTTACTTTTGAAAAAGTTGTTATTTGTTGAAAATAAATGGTGACGTAAAATTCATACATTTTTATACATTTACCATACAAATGTCTGATTACATGTGCCAACAAATGTAAAGTTATGATATTAAATATACAGAAAAACATATTTACAATTATTATATTAAACCCCAATAGGTACAGTGTGTAAATATTGCACAAAAATGGCATCATGAATGACGACGATTTCGCAATGATTGCACTAAGATGATTCGCGATAACGCAACAGTTTTGTCATAGTAAAATTTTGTAAATAATATTTATCAAAAATTAGAAAAGAGTCATAATAATAAAGATGTAATGAGGTTTGTCCTCCGGTTCAAATTGGTTATTCCAAAAAAGTACGTTGAGTAAATCGGCTATTGTGAACTAGTGCAGGATGTATTGCAGTAAATACTTCATGGTTATGGTTTAAACAAAACGTTTCGACTTTATTGTTGAAGTCTTCTTCAGTTGTACACTAAACGATATGAATAAATTAATAATACATTGTACAAATTCGTATATGAAGGACTTTAAAACATTTAGACAAATACATGTTTTAAGCATCACATAGCTAAAAGTTTTTTTCTCAATATTGGACGCTAAGATGATTCGCCATATCGTTATTGTTTTGCCGAAATAGTATTTGGAAATTAATTTTGCAAACAACTACAAATATTTTATAAAAGAATGTTTTTACATCTATTTCTTAAAATATAATTGCACATCACAATTTTAGTGCAAGATTTTGTCACATAATTTTATAAATGTTATCTTCAGGGGTAGCTAAAGAAACTTCGGATATTAACGTCAATTTTACCTTCTCTGTTACGTCGTGAGGAAGAATTGGACATTCCTCTGCGACCGTGCCAATGTGCCATTTTTGAAGATATAATGAACTTTGTAAGAAGCTTGTTACTATTTGTCCAATAATATGTGTTCATTTACGTAGTTTTTTGAACGAATCTCATTGTTCTATTATTTGCAGCATTTGCACAATTGTATAAGTTAGGTTTAGTTTAGTCCATTTCTGTGGCACACCAGAGAGAAAACTGAGAAGAGCCATGTGAGAAACTGTAAAGATCATCACACACAAAATTACGTGAGAGCGTAAGAAAATTGACCAATCAGAAATTTACGTTCAAAAGTAGTGGGGATACAGGATACATTTTGATTGGTCAATTTTCTTACGACTATGTCTTACGCTCTTACGTAGATGTCCTTAATATCTTTTACGTTTTCTAAGCTAACGCGGCGTCCACAAGTGGTGCACATTGGCAACTACGTAACAACGTCAACGACCAACTTGTCGATGCGTACGCCATAGATGGATATGGTTCTATTCCATGCTATGTCCACAAGTTGCCGTTCTCTTCTGTGCACGGACAATCAAAATAAAAAAAAAAAAAGGAATTATTTTAATTTTTGGAAACATAATACTTTACATTTACTCGTACAAAGTTATACATGTACACGCGTGTGGTATATTTTTTAACCACACCATAAGCAGTACATATTACTGCATATGACAGTCCGCAGTCTGTGCAAAGTGGGACGGAAAAATTTACACACACTTTTACATATTGTCTGAAAATAAATATCTACTTGTATACACCATGATCATAGTTGTTCTATCTATCATGTTCTATATCTCTACAGTTTTTACACTAATGTCTGATACTTTTTATCACGATATTCGGCATAAAAGTCATCGCTTTTCGCGTTTGAAAAGTGCTGAGCGTCAGCTCAATACTTTCAAACTGTCAAAATCGAGAAAATGATCACGTGAGTAGACGCGTTTCGCGCGTCCCGAGCTCTAGGAGTAATGAACATTTTTATGTCGATATTCGACAGCTCTAAAGCGTCAATTATTTTACTGTTAATAATTTAGAGAAAAATAACTTTGTTTTTAGGTATAAACGAAGATATGTATCATTTTATGTAATATGTAATAACTATTGTCAAGACTCAAGTTGCTACAAAAAAGATCCGGATGTCTTAGTTTGAATTAACTCGTTGATCTCTCGAGGCGAGATCTCCAATTACAGAAAGTTTTTGAATCGGTAGAATTATCGCTTGTTTAGACTGGGATGTCTGTACGTGTTTTATGTTGTTTCACTACATAGTAGTGAAAAAAAAACATTCCAAATTGGAAATGTTTTCTTAGTTTTATCGGCCATTAATATCCGTTTTCTCGTTAGTATCGCGCGGCGGCGCCGGCGTTCCCGTGATATCAAAAATCACTACTATGTAGTGAAGGAACGCTCAAAGTTGTGACATTTATCAGCGAAGCAACGCAGCAAACAAAGGCCGCGTTCCTATGATTACTTATTTTTGTTTTAATAATTTTGTACAAAAAGGGAAAGAAGGAAAACTTCGCCAGAGGAATTTTACGAGCGAAATTTCGCTGCATCTATATAATTGCCCCTTTAAAGTGCATACATGTTTGTTTAATTGTACAACGTATATTATATGAATTAATATAAATACTTTTACTTTATTTACAATCTTTATATGTGTATCATACAAAAATTATAATTATTGTACTGTTTTGTTCTTATTATACAATTACTGTAGTGAAACAGGATTTTCGATATACATATATCTTGACAGTTTGAATTTACAAATGTCTTACATAAATAAACAGACTGCATTTACATATCATTCGTTGTGCCACAAATCGACATCTCAGATTTACAAATAACAATCAGTTAATTATTCTGATTCTACTTGTGTAGAATATACAATTACAATGATGGATACACTTTTATTAAAATATCAAGTAATAACGCACACACGTTGTATTTGCTGTACAGATATATACTTTATACGAATCAGTTTGTAAAGATATAATAACGAAAATTGTTTCATTCTTCAAAAAGATACACATATTAAGACACACATATCGAATAATAAATAATAATAGATAAATAATCAAATAGATAAATATTCAAACAATGCCTATCTCGAGCACATAATTATATGTATATGCATTATTCAAAAACAAAAGTTTAAAGAGCGTTTAGTAAGGGCCAAAGTACAGACTTTTGCATAAATGTATAACGCATAAGACAATGAGACATATAAGAGAATCAATCCTTTATCCAACTTTCTATTTTTCATTTCTACAATACATTTCGTTCTAGAAAGTTTTGATTGGTTGATTCTCTGATGTCTTATGCATTATGCATTTATGCAAAAGTCTGTGCTTCGACCCTAAGACTCGACAATTCTACTTCTCTGTGCAAAACAATGCGTACACGACAATGATTATTCACATTTTCACAACAATATATACTGATTTTACAAAAACTATTAAATTTGAAGTTCTTGCGATGTGTTGTATTAACATGCAAAGATGTTTTTGAACCGCGTTAGTGTCTTATACCGACGTTTTGTAAACATTTAGCTCACTTCATCAGAGTCTAAAGACCAACATGATACTGAGTATCAGAGTTTAAAGAGCAACCTGATACTGAGTATTCTCTGATATATATATACACACATATATAATATTATATTATATTATATTACGTGATATAATAATATGTAATATATAAATGTAATATATATTACAAATTGAAAATATCAATTCAAATTGAAATCTTCAATTTTAAGTGGTATAATTTACACTGAAATTTAAGACTTTAACAGCCACGTCGAGATCCTGCTAGGTCCGTCGATTTGCCGAATCGAGAAGAGATATAAACTCTCTCAAGCTGATAGGGAAATATCTTTTGTAAAAGATTAGGTCGGAAAGAGTTCGACGTGACCAAGAAACAGCCCTAGCAATGATAGCGCTGATCGACACGAGTGGCTGTCAATCATAGCGCCACGCGCTGCACCACTTGATTGGTTGATTTGCATACGGCTTGATCTATCGAATCGTAGGACGCAATTGTCAAAGGGTTCTGCTCGTCACTGTTGCGAGTGCCGTTGTAGAGGCGAGAGCCTGTTAATAAATTCTTCTCGTAAAATCTTGGTGTAGTGCAAACAAGTTAAAGTGTCACCAGCCACCTAGAGGATCCCGAGTCTGAAGGTCAGAAGAGGATCATAGAGAACAACTTGATTGGGCAAGACAGCTCTCGTGCTGATTACCTACACACGTGAGTGCCGCCAGACTCTCTTTTATTCGCAACTGCGTGTCGCGCGTCGTGTTCGCTGTACAACCGTTCCGACGACTCGTATTCGTACATTTTTCGGCAAGTCCTCGTGGTATCGTCGCTTTATACTACAATTTGCCACGGTAACTGAGCCTCTCACTCGATTGTTGCGTAAGAATGAGCGCTGGCACTGGGGCAAAAAACAAATCGAAGCGTTTGATAAAGTCCAATCATACTTGATTGCCGCGCCGACACTGTCTTGTCCAGATTTTTCCGTATCCGAATAAGTAAAAAAGTGCCGTCTGATATATATGATTTGATTAGTCTACATGACTCCCCGATAGGTAGGGTGCATGTCAAGGATTTAAAGTCCTATTATGAACTCCTCCTTCATAATCCTATTGGGTAAAGGTACTCCTTGTTGTATTTTAAAATATAGGTGGTGTCGAGTGTCGCCAACTGAAAAGTTAGAGCAGCGGACATGACAGATCGTAATCCCTTCAAAAAAGCCTATGACAACAATCAGTATTTCCAGCGCTTCCAGAAAGAGCAGGAGCGACGAGAGCAGGAGCGTTGCGAGAGAAAAGAGAAGGAACGGAGAGAAAGGGAGGAAAAAGAAAGACGGGAAATGCAACAGCGGGAAAAGGAAGAAAAAGAACGACAGAAGAGAGAGGAAACGGAGAGAAGGGAACGGAGAGAGAGAGAGGAACGAGAAAGAAAGGATCGGGAAAGGAACGCAAAAGACAGACAGGAAAGATACGAAAAGCTACAGCGGGAAATGGAGGAAAAAAAACGGCAGAACAGAAAGGGGCTTTGGAAATTTTTCTCATAAACAACGCGTTTGAACCTCGGATGTTTCTTTTTTTTAAAGAAAATGAGTTCCCCCAAAACTACATCGGTCACCTCAATGCACGCTCCAGAGTGCCGCCGCACTCACTTGTAACACCTGACAAACGCGCTCTATCGTGAGACCATTAACATCGGCAACTTGTCTGCTCTTGCATCTCGCAGTACGACTACCGATTGACAACAACTGCTCGTTTTTGCGCTCTACTAAACTCCTGCCGAAGAAAAGCGACTCTCCAGCTGGAAGCCACTAACTGGTAGATGAAGTTTCGATAAGCGCTCTTCTGTACATCTACCGTTGGACCAACGGGCTCCGAAGTGCCGTGCCAAAACTACCGTGATTTTGCTGCCAAAAACTTTTCTTCTTGTGGTTAACGTTTAGTGGCATAAATGCCGCAAATTAAAAAAGTTTTTTTTGTATTCACAATAGTAGTTTTGTGTGCCATATTCGTTTCCTCTTCTTTTTCTTAGTAAAGCCAATATTATCGTATTAATATTAACATTTTTTTGTGTAGCATATAATTCTCATTTATATCTTTCTTTAGTAATCACAGTTTATTTTGACATTTAACTATTATTTTATAACAAGTATTATGTATGTAATTCAGTATCTCTAAGTTACAGAATATATTTTTGTGTGTTTTTTGGTAAAAAGGCAAAGTCGTTGATTTCTTTGTTTCCCAGCACCGACCCCCTACCCTCTAGTTACTAGGAGTTGCAGAAACGATGCGGGAAAGAAAGATGCAATGAGCGAAAATTTCAGACTTATTTGTGTGTAGGGTTGCTAGAAGTTAAAAGTGTAAAAAGAGAATTTTTTTCAAAAAAAAAAATAGCGGACAAAAAGAGAACAATATATCAATATATGCGAATATGATATTTATTTACACTTATCAACAAATTAATATTTATTATATAAATATAATTTTGAGAAAAAAACGTACACATTTTAATTATTCTTTAAAAAAAACCATTTATAATAAAAAAACAAAACAATAAATTCTTATTGCTAATAATATACTAATTGCTAATAATTTTATAATTTAAAAAAATTACGCTACATACAGTATTTTTACTTCTTCCGATACAAAATGCTCTTTGGATTTGTGCTTCTGTTAATAAGCAGCTTTATCTGTAGCAAAACTTTTGGTAAGTTTAAAAAAAAATAACAATAAGTGGCTTATACTATTACATTACAAGTGCATGAAACTTTTATATATTTTTGTAAAATACAATATATTAACTAATAGTATTTTTTTTACATATTCCGAAGAGATTCAGAGTTACGCTAGATCTTTTGAAAAAGACATACGAATTGAACAAACTGCAATGAACAATCCTCAGTAATATTACAGAAATATGTATATTTAATATATATATTATCACGTTGAAATTGAAACATGGTCGTTTGTTACAAATAGAATAGTTTTTATTTAAATGTTAAATATATAATGTTTTTTGGGGCTGCATTCGGCTATCTGCGCTATTGCATCGTTCTATATTTATCGTTTATTAGACATAAAACATAAGTAGAATGACGCAATAGCACTCATGGCGCACTCCTCAAACGCAGCCGTATAGTGGGTTCAAATTGAGAAGAGAAATTCACCGGCGAACGAAAACTCGTTCGTTTTGCGCATCTTCTCTACCAGAAAGCTTCTTTACTCCAAAGCTATTGGCTGTCAGGTGGTGTCCCGCCAATCTCGCACGCAACGCTATTTCTACTTTGCTTTTCTTCCTATGTGCAGTATGAGTCTCTTCGATTTGAATCCAGTATAGTAGCTTGCCCAAGAGACTCAATATGCCACGATGGAAAGGTCGGAACATTTTTTAATGAAATATCCTCAGATTTACAATAATCGTAAACGTGGTCATTATACGTGTATTTTTAATAAACGATGGTGATAAATCGGTAGATATCGATTATCGATATATCGCACAACAATATATCGATATATCGCATATCGATATATCGATATATCGCAGCTTTTAGAATCGACTTTCCTGTCTTCATATAGTGACTCTTCGATGCCCGATGTTCATGCCAGCTGTTGGCCGTGCATAAAACCGCGAACAGCTGTCGTACGTGCGATGTGTCAAATCTTGACAGGAGATTAACCGAGTGACAGCTTGTTCTGGATTGTGTTACTATTGCAACATTCAATCAACGAGGCCGCGATCACGGTGAGAGATACAATTCCTTATGTTATAGTTTTATAACATTTCTCTAATGTGTTTTTTCGTCGACCGAATGTCTCGGAGAATGATATTCTCAAAAGAATGCTCCGCTTCTTTTATCGTCATTGCTGACCGGCAGCGTTTAGTTTTTGACTAGATCTAGAATTATTTGATATTTTTTTAATATATATATAGATATATCACATACATGTAAAACAATTTCATGACAGCGTAACTATTAACAATTATGGTGAATAATAGTACGTTAAATAAAATGTACATGTAACGCAATCAAAAGAAATAAAGCATTTAATGAGTGGCAAATAATGAGTGATGTTAAAAAATAACAATGATGCATTAATATCGGGTCTTTGCGATGTTGCACGTACTACATACGCATCGCGCTCAATCTCGCATCATTCGTGTGAGATTATAAAAGCGCACCTGTCGTTGCGATTTCGTCACGCACGACCGACGATAACGCTCAATTGTTTTTTGATTATTATCGCCACCTTGAGATATATTCGTCGCGTCCGCCGCAATTAACCGCGAGACAACCCGGCGATTTTTGAGTCATGTTGAATGAACCATACGTGTATGTGTGTGTGTGTGTGTGTGTGTGCGTGTTGCATCACGTGATCGGAGTAGCGTACTCAGTGTTCTCTTTTCGGAAATACCATTGATGATTACATTGCTCTCGATGTGTCTCACT
>QVNV01023671.1:0-10189 GCA_014825455.1 Pseudomyrmex pallidus | reverse complement strand
AAATGGATCCCAGAATTCATTCTCTTCTAGATAATCCCGGATCTGATCACATACAATCCTCTCCAGAGCCTTCGAAAAAGCAGGCAGAATGGCAATCGGGTGGTAGTGCTGAGGCAACGTCGGGTCCTTGATCTTCGGAACAGGACATATCACCGACCTCTTCCAACACTCAGCAAACTGGGAGAGTGAGAAATTGAAGATGTGTTCGATAATAGGCACACGTAAGGTAGAACAAGTTGTATAATTTTAATTGAGATACCATCAGAGCCCGTCGCATTAGATTTAATTCTAGAGAATACTCGATTAATGTCCTGAGAAGTGATGTATTTCCAATAAAGTTTGCGATCATCAAAGGTACCCCCTACCACGTCAAACTCCGCCATCGCAACATCAGCATCGACGCCACTAGAGCCACCAGCCACATGCGCAAAGTGACGGTTTAATTCCTCGGTAGTGTTAGAGAGGCGTTTGTTCGTACCTGCCTTAGTCTTAATCAGGCCAAGCCGTCGCAACTCAGTCCAGGCAACGCTAGAATTCTTAGTTGAGAATATCGAATAATAATAAATGTTCTTCGCAGTTCGCACCATGCATTGTATCGTTTCTTAATTTCTTAAATAAGTTATATGAGTCAACTATATGATCTCTGCGCCATTTTCTACGCGCTCTGTTTCTTCTTCTCATTGCTTCCTTAATCTCAGTGCTTAACCACAGCGCCGGAAGGTTCTTGAATCTGCCACGACGAAGAGGTGCATATTTATTCACGCACTGCAATATACATTGGTTTAGAAGTTCAATCTTCTCATCAAGCGACATTAAAGAGTTCAAATCACTCCAGTCGATTCTTTGTATTTTGCGAATAAATGCGATCTCATCAAAATTTTTGAAGTCTTTAAATGTAATTTCTCGTTCCTGCATGCGTACAGTAAGAATGTTGTATTCAATATATATAAGATCATGTGCAGATAAAATTGGCACATCATGTTGATTAAAGTTGATGATCTTCTCTAGATCGTCTACACTGCATAGATCTAATAAAGTGCTTGAGTTTACTAAGTTGTGTGTAGCTTGATAAAGTACAAAATGGAAGCCGGACGATTCCACAAATGCAGTCAAGTGAGCACTATCATAATTAGTTGTAAGTAAATCAGCATTAAAATCACCAAGTATGGCTGAATGCCTATAAGTTGTTTGTAGATTAAAAAAGTCAGTCTCAAACTCCTGTAGAAAGCCGCAATTAGGCGGTCTGTATACAATCCTTAAGAGAAGGTTGGCGGCCCTAGAAGAGGAGACTTCAGTAATTATGTATTCAGGCTTTCGGTTATAAGTTCCGACTGATGTTTTAAGGATCTTAGTTCTAAAAGAACTATGCAAATAAAAAGCGACACCTCCTCCATCCTTGCCAATTCTATCGCATTTGTGCAGCGAATAGCCACGCAGGTTGATCAGATTATCAGAAATTTCAGGCGTTAGCCAGGTCTCAGATAGACAGATGATATGGTATGGAGACTTGAGAAAAAAAGATGTTAAATTTATCGAAATGTGCAACCAGAGACTGACAATGAACATGACATATGCGCAGATAGTTTAAGTTTGTATTTGTTCTTCGATTATCCATAATTAGTGTTGGATATTTTGTCAGTAATTTTCCGATACAATATTGGACATTTCTTTGTATCGAAGGCAGAGTGACACAGGTCTCCGGTTGAAAAGTTCTTGTTTTGCTGACAATTTCCACATTTAAGTAGATCTTTCTTACCACAGTCTTTCGTTAGGTGCTCATTGCTACAAAGTCCGCATGTAGGTTTTGATTTGCAAAATTTAGCCAAGTGACCAAAGATAGACAATTATAGCACTGCAGGACTCGGACGTAATCAGCGAATTTGCAGGCAGAGTATCTTAGATAAATTCTACCTCGTTTTAACAGAATATTTCTTATAATAGGAGACACGCGGTAGTACGACTGTCAGGCTTTGCTGGATACATATAAACAACTTTTAGATCTATCTTGTTGATATCCACTAAGTTTTGAGCTATAATTTTTTCAACAATTTTCTCTCTGGTCATTTCAACAGGAACATTATGAATAATAAGCCTAGGATTCATCTTGTCATTTTCAATAACTTTCAGACCAGCTTCGGCAAGTCCAGGGTGAGTCTTGATCAAATCAATATTAGGAGAGAGTGCATCAATTTTAACTCCGTTGTTGCGAGCAAAAGATACTTTGGTGATCCTTAGTGCACAATCTGATGGCTTTAAGACTTTACACAATGCTTCTTTTGTAGCTTTCGACGAATCACAGCTCGTGTTTCCCTCCTTGGGCACAATTAAAAAAGAGGCAGAAGCAGAAGAAGGCGCGTCTAAAGTAAGACCTCCAGAGACACATATTTTTCTTCTATTTGAACCGACCACCGATGCATAGGACATAGGCTTAAAGTTAGTCGTTTGTAAGCTCGACGAAGTCATTTGAGTATTCAGCAGTGTGCCATTTTCTATTAAGGTGTCCTTCACTGCCTTTTTTATTTCTTTTAACGTAGGGTGGTCCATAAATTTGTCCTCGAGAATATTAATCAGGACAGAAGAAACTTCAACGAACGCTTCCTTGCATGCAGACTCAATAGTAGATTTCTTTTCAGCACTTTCTTTACTGGATAGCAACACCTAAGCAACCGCATCGTTGTACCTATCAACAGAAGCTCTAAGAGCATTTATTTTTGATACATTAATACGGGTATTAGTCGCATTGTTAGTTCCGTTGGCCACCTTTGGAAGCTTACGCGATCCGACAGGAGTACTCCAGTTTTCAACACCTTCCATGGTCGGCAAGGCAGAATTTTTTTCAGACATGCAAGTTAGCGAGAAACCATTGAGCTATTCCGGAAAATCCGCCAATCAGTAGGCCACACGCCGAGAGTACGCACCTGCGCGCATGGCCCGCAGGCCCGGTCAGGCCCCGATAACGGCGAAGAACTGATAACAATTTATCAAGAAGACATCCGTTCGATTTAAGACTAAGTGGAGTACCCCCGGTAAAGATGATAGCTGAGCAGCAAGCCCAGAGAGCACAGGCAGCTTTTCAACTAAAAAAGAGCCGCTCCGAAGGGCGAGAACAGGGAGTAGTCGGTCTAGATATGAAGAGCGAACAAATATACTCCAGTACGTGTACTCACCAAAACAGAGGAAGGCGGGGAAGCACCCGAGCTATTCCCTCCACCGTATCCGTGTACGGAATTCGCCATTCATCGAGGTGGCTGGCTACGCACGTCCGAAGGCGATTCGCCTGGTCTTCTTCCTCCTTCGCGTACGCCGCCATCTCGTTCGCATGCGCCTCCGCTTTATCCGCGAACGCTTCTGCTTTATCTCTTTTATGCTTGGCCTTGGCCATTTCTTCCTTCAGCTGACGAACCCTCTCGCGAAGGCTCGCCAGCTCCGACTCGAGGGAGATTACTCTCCTCGAGTCCTCCCGCAGGGGCAGCGGGGGAAAATTTCCTTGTCTTGCCCTTATTACGGGCTTATTCTTCCGCGGTGTTGCCGCATCGGTGCCGTGCTTTTCGCAGTTGCAGATTTTCCCACAGCCCCTGCGGTGCAAGTTGTGGGTAGCCCGTCGCTTTATGACGACGGGAGGAGGTCCGAGACAATAGTCCCCTCTTGCCGGCACCTAGGAATCCGACCTTTCTAGTCCGGTAGAACTTTCTTCGTATTATTACTCATTTCCCATATAAGGATAATGAGTGATTTAATTTCGGAGTTTTCCTTCCCCTAGAACGGTTGCCTTAGCATCGCTGCGAGCCCGCCCTACTCCGGTTTTTTATCGGAGTTTACCTTCCCCTAGTGCGGCTCCCCCACTGAGGTAACGAGCTCGCACGTCCGTGAACCCACGCTTAATCTGAAGGTTCATGGAAGACTTGTCCGGCACGGGAAACTCTGACAGGAGCCGAAGCTTCCGCCGGCATAGCTCTTCCACTCATTGCCCCACACAAGCCCGGGAACCACGACAAGGTGGCGGGTTCAAACTCTCTCGGGACTTTAACTTAACTTTTTTTTTATTGATGTTTGATAAAAAGGTTTAAGGACCCCATCACCGGGACTGGCCCTGAAGCTCTGCATCGGTGAGTGGGGTCTCCCCCGGGCCTGATAGTCGGCCCTTTTTCCGTAAGCTGAACGGTGTTATGCCCACTTTCCTGTCCGGGGAGTTGATAACGCACCCGGTGATGCATTAGGTTGGGTGGAGGCAGGTGGTCGCCTTTACACCTGAGGTTAGGCGGGGGCTGGTGTTCGCCTCCTAATGCCTAACGGCACTCTTTCCTGCGGGCCGGGGCCCGAAAGCTTCCGACCCGAGTTAGTATCACCGGGCCGGACCTTACGGGAATTACCCCGGAGGCAATGCCTCAGCGTGGAGCTCCGGGGAAAGATGGAATACATTCCGGAGCTACACCTCAAGCTCACACGGGCCACCTACAAAGGGAGACAATAGCCCCTATTTGTTCGTCCTTTTACGCGAGGGACGGGGCGCCCGCTGATCCAGCGGAGCAGACTCTTCCCTTTCTCCAACACCTGGTTTAACTCCACCTGCCGGGAGCGGAATCACCGCCGGGGATGCGCCAGTTCTCACTTTTTTTGCGTCTCTCCCGGTAGCCGCAGGTCCCTCGTTTGCGGGCCTTTTTGAGGGAGCCGCGAGCCCTGTCACAACAGGTGACAACGGCTCCACGTCCACGGGCGACTCTTCTGACGGGAGCTTCTCGACTGTGGTGGAGTCTTCGACACGCTCAACACGCGTGGGCTCAGACGGGGAGGGTACAGCCATCGGAACCCGCCTGGTACTTCGTGATGGGGATGCACACCGGCGATCCCTCATACGGTGATCCGCTGGTTGTCTCCGGCTCGCGCACAAGAGACAACAAGGAGCGAATCTGCACTCCTTCACTTGGTGCTCTCTCGAACCACACCTAAGGCAAAACCCAGAACATATGGGCTCTTCCTTGTACAGGTGCCCCGTATGGCCGTAGCCGAGGCACCTGAAGCATTGGGTGGGCCGGGAGCGCAATGCTTCAACCGGCAACGTCACCCAACCAGCCCGGACCTTGCCCGCCCCAACGACCCACCGGGCGGCACGCAGGTCTCTCGATGCGGCCAACGACGCAGTCTGTTCCAACCTCGGTTAGTAGTCTGGTTCTGCTCCAGTTCTCCCCAGAGGCGACTACCAACATGTCATCCGCGTAACAGATGACCGATAGTCCTCCGGGGAGTGCGGCCTGGATCACCACATTGTACCCGAGGTTCCACAACAGCGGATCGAAAACTGACCCCTGTGGAACCCCGCGGCACATCTCCCTCTGCAGTGGTGATCCGTACCGGCCGATATACCTTACCTTCCTGCCACGGAAGTAGTCTCCGAAGAGTCTACTCAGATAGGGTGGAACACTGTGGCGCCCAAGGGCCCATCTTATTCTGTCCCAGGGGAGGGAGTTGAAGACATTGGATGTGTCCAAAGAGACAGCCAATGCCCTCCTCCCCTGCCTGACCGACGCCTCCGTGAGGGACCTGAGGTGTGAAACAGCGTCCACTGTTAAACGTCCCCCACGGAAACCTTACTCGCAGTCGACCAGGTCGGGACCTACCCGTAACAGGTGCTCGACGAGACGCTTGGCAACACTACGCTCCAGGAGCTTGCCTCGTCGAGCAAACAGATCGGCCGGTACGCGAATGGCGAGTCCACAGGCCTCCCACCTTTCCGGATCAGAACCAGCTTGGCCTGCTTTTACGCTAGGGGGGACCAGCCAATCCTTAGGCAGTTCGTGAAAACTTGCCTGAGGCGTTCTCCCAAGGGACCTTGACCGAAGGCAAAGCCCAGCACCTTTCCGGGGACGCCGTCGGGACCGGGAGCGGTATTCTTTTGCATCATCCGACGGACGGCCCAGCGGAACTCCTTCTCCGTGACCCCCAGTTCGTTGGACCACTCTACGAAATGGTCCAGCTGCGGCTCCCGAGAGGGCCAATCACCTCTTCCACCAGGGAAGAGGGTTGACACTACCCTTTCCAGGAGCTGGGGGTTCAAGAACTCCGTGATCGGCGGGGTCCAGAGGCGTAGCTTGTCCATTACCAACCGGTAAAGGCGGCCCCATGGATTCGCATCGATCATCTCGAGGAGCTCTTCCCACGCTCGGGATTTTGCCTTCTTGACGGCTGTTCTGAGGGCTTTGCGTGCTACGCGGTAGCCTTCGTAAGCCGCCTCCGCCGCCGCACGGGCCGCCTCGTCGCCGGGAAGTCGGCGACGGGCGTGGGCGTATCGGTGGCAGGCCCGGATGCTTGCGGTCCTTAGACTCGCAATTTTATCCGACTACCAATACGCCGACCTCCGGCTCAGTGGTCCGCGAGAACGCGGAATGGCCGCGTTGCAGATCATGTTAAGCGTCTCGCGGAACCACTGAATCTCCGCACGAAAGTCACGCGGGTCAGCCGGTGGACGAGGCCAAGCCACGACCTGCACAGCGGCGGACAGGATACTTGGGTCCAGTTTGCGGAGGACCCACTCTTGGGAGCGGGGTTGACGTCGCGTCTCCCCGTGGCGACCCCGAGGAGGGCCAGGGAGCACGGAGACCCTTATCGTTGTATAACGATGATCAGAGAGGGTCTCTAGATCGCTCCTGACCTTCCACTCGGACACACGTGCTACAGCGGACGGGGAAGCAAAGGTCACATCCACGATGGACCCCCCGTCTCGCCTCACGCACGTGTGTTGCGTGCCCTCATTTAGGACGACAAAACCGCAGGCCGCCATACACTCTTCGAGGGCCCTTCTACGCACGTCGGTCCTGGGAGAGCCCCAAGTCTCCGACTTGGCGTTAAAGTTTCCCAGGACCAGTAACGGACGAGTCTGGAAACGACGCACCGTCCACTCCAGCCCGCCCAAGAACACCTTGAACTTGTGGAAGGGCCTCGAGGGGGAGAAGTAACACCCCCCCACGACCGCCAATTCCTTCCATTCTGCTACTTCATACCCTTCTCCCTTCTTCAGAGGGGAGAAGATGGTGGACTCTGGCTCGGGTCCCCACCTGAAATACAGTGCAATCGTGCCGTCTTCTGACCTCAGCCACGACGGGTGGTCTGGGACGGAGTAGGGCTTGGCCACTACCGCCAGGACTCCCCCAAGCTCCGCGAGACTATGTACCATTAAGTCCTGGGCCTCGCGAGCATGATTAAGATTATCCTGAAAGAGCAATGACATTATGAGATGTTCATCTCTTCCGCTTCCGGGGCACTACTCTTAGGAAGGGAGAGGGAGTGCAATCCTCTCACTAACCGCTGACGAGCTAGGCACGGCAGCAGGGATCTCCTCTTGAGTGAGGGTGGTCTATGTGCCATCTTTAGTTGTTGTGGTTTTGAGTGTTTGCTTGCCTTTTTCTTTGCTGGGGGCAGGGGCACACGCTTTGCTCCCCAGGCGGTGGTTCGCGGGACGCCCAAGATCCGCATACAACGGGCACTTGGGTGCTGACGTGCATATCGACACCCTGTGGCCCTGATCGCCGCATCGGTAACAGCGACCTCTGCGATTCTTCTCCGGCGCGGTGTACCTGCACGCTGTCGCAACGTGACCGCGTCGGAGGCATTTATGGCACTGGAGGGGTCGCCTCTCCAGCGCCTCGACGGGTGCTCTCATCCATCCCAATCGAACCGCCCGCGCTGCTACCACTTTGTGGGCAGCGGCGATGGGGCACTGCACCCATACGGTGGACAGGCCACCGGGGGAGACTCGTGTCTGGCCGACCTTCCCATCAATCGGCCGACAACCCCCGGCCGCCACCACCGCATTCCTCACCTTAGAGGAAGAGATGGACTCGTCAAGACCCCGGACCCTGTTATCAGCGGACTTAATGGGTCTCGCAAGTCTCGCCCCCTTCTCTATGACCAAAAGGAGCATGGCCTCAAGAAGCTTGTCCGCCTTGGTCTCACCATCAGCTCCTGGGATTTCAATGATGAGGGCACCGGTTAGTGCCCTTCTCACCTTAATGTTTGTAATACCCAGGAGCTCGAGGAGCACTTTGCCCCGAACATACGCCAGCGTGTCGCCTAGGAAGCTCTGGCCTGCCTCTTCTGGGGCAGTGAGGACTATCACTGCCGAGCGGGGCGGTCTTCCCAACACCTGCTTGAGAGTGGTGCCTTTGGCCGCACCTGTTCCCACTTTTGCTGGTCCCTTTCCCCTTTTGGTGCCACTAGGCACCATTGGAGCAGAAGCTTGGGCCTTCGCCTTCTTCTTTTTGCGACTTACTACCTGAGACCAGGTGTCCTAGGAGTTGGTGGGAGCAGCCGGGGCTATGAGGAAGAGAATTGCACCTGGCCAGGTGTTGGTCCGGAGGCTGCAGGGGGGGTCCGAACCGTCCCCCCAGTTCCCGGCCTTTTTCCACCGCTATTGCTTGACCCGCCCTTCGTCTTTTTTCAAGCCTTCTTCTTTTTGGTCCCCTTGGGGACTTTTTCTGCTGGGGCAGAAGGTACACGTAGCGGCCCTGTCACCGTGCTCGCCGCAGTAGGGCCACCGGCCCCGGTTTCCGTCACGCCATCACCGCTCCTTGTTCCCACTTGGGTGTCCCCCCGCAGCTGAGGGCAGACGGACAGGCGATGTACCACTTGTTCATAGAACACAGATAACTTTTCTGTCATCAACCTGTCCGTCTCTCTGCGGTGGGTTTTAAGCAAGGACTCAAAGTTCCTGATTCCGACCTGCTGCGTCACAGAGCGCTTCTCTTCCTCCAACCAGACGTTGGTGCTCGGTATCGGGCTTGTCACGTCCAGGTCGATTCCGTTTCTTTCCGGAGGGAGTTTGAAATCCATCTAGGGTCTCGAGAGAGTTCTGACCGCGGATCCAATCGCAGCCTAAGTCCCTGTTGTTTAGGCTTCCGCTGAGGGAGCGGCGGCGGCTGCTCAGATTTTCCCGGTGTTTGCGACAGTGTGAGCGCCGGCAGGGGTTGGGACATCTCGCGTTCTACCGCTCTTCGCCACCCACTCCTCTCGGACCGCTCGGCAATTTGTGTGGAGGTATCGGACGCGAACTCTTTGCAAAGGTCCGCAAGATCCTCGTGCAGCGTGTCCATATCCCGATTCAGCGCGGCGTTCTCGCGGACAACGCTGTCCATCTGTCCCTAGACAGTGTTCCTGTTGCTCTGCAGGGAAGAGACCGTCTCACGGAGCTCCGTAACCTCTTCGCGCATCCGATTATTGAGCGACTCAAGACGCCGAACTTCTTCTCCGGCGTCTATTCGCTCAGCCAGGATGCGCACAGCCTCCTCCAGGCCGGTTGCCACCTCTTTGAAATGGCGGACAAAAGTGCCTTTGAGGCGCTTGGACCTCACGGCAAGCTACCGGACACTCTCCGCCATTTTGGTGGCCTGTTCGATTACCTGGGACGTTGGCATATCCCGTGAAATCAACACAGGCGGCTGAGTGCTGTTGTGACAGGACGGACTAACTACCTTTGAAAATAATTGCACACGGTCGCCACTTGTTTTAACCGTATAAACAAAAAGGTCGTTCTACGATGGCGAAAATTCTAATGAGAGACTCACCAACGTCGAAAATCCGAAGTATGTATCGCTTACGTATTATTGTTGCTCAAATCGGAAAAAATCCTCGGCAAATGTCTGAGTCGCATGGAAAGGATGAAGGTAAGTCGCCACTACTCACTTGTTTTAAGTATGACCAACTTTCACCTTATATTTTAGTTTTTACAGACAAATCAAGATACACTGCGTACTTACTTTGTCTAACCGTTCGGCTCGGATGACGTCAGAGGCTATACGTCTTACTCGCTTGACGACTTGGATCAGTGTTCTCAGTTTTGACTCTTTTACAGCATGCTTAGCAAGTGGAAGGGATACGCGCTTGTGTGCGTATCCCCTCCACGTGTTGTAGCGTGCTGTAAGAGAGTCAAAACTGAGAACACTGACTTGGATGCGACTGACTCGTCCGGCTGCCCCCACGCTTGGCTTAGATCGGTCTCCCCACTATCGCCTCGCGCAAACGCAGTGCGAGTCCGTGAAAGCTTTGGTTAATTTCCGTAATATTTTAGCGGGTGATTCCCCACGTCCTGTGGAACTTCCAACTCGGAACTAATCAAGAGACGCGGTAGCGTCTCGACGCCAAGTACATAAAAGTATCTGCTTTTTGAGTGTCACTGTATTTGCTGAATGATTGTCACTGT
>QVNV01023670.1:0-10014 GCA_014825455.1 Pseudomyrmex pallidus | reverse complement strand
TATAAATATTAGTTGTTATTTATTTTTAATTAAAAGAACATCTTTTTATCTAATAAATAAGAATTTAAAAAACATATTTTAAAGTTTCACAGAATTATTTGGAAAATTTCAGAAAGTTCGTCTAAAAGTTTTAGACGTATTTTACTCAAAATGGCGATCATGTGGATTGACATGGTATTGCTTATCAGCGTCCATAGTTAACGATCTTTCTCTCTCGGAAAAAAATAGACGAGTCGTGAAAAGATTGTGAGATACACACACACACACGTACACACACAATCGTTGGTCGTGCATTCGCACATCCGAGTGAAATATATTCGTGCTCTCCGACTAAAACGGAGGAGTGAGGAGTACAAATTCACAGGACGAGCGATAAACGAAACAACAGTTCGGAGAGAAGACGAGAGACGTCTTTGATTTTCTAATGGAATTTCAAAGCTGCTCCGTCGGGAATTTTCATTGATTCCCGTTGAACCGTTACCCGGTTCCCCGCGGGCGAAGGAGAACGGGGTGTAAAGACGACCTCCTACGTAAAGGTGACGGAAACGAAAGAGGACATAGAATACCGGAGGTTCCGGGCGCACACGATCATTCGTCGTCCTTGTCGTTATCGTCGTCGTCGTAGTCTTCGTTGTCCTCGTTCCGAGCGGAGCTTTGTAATTTTAATTATTTCATTAGTGGAAATCCTTCGAATATACAAAGAAAGGAGGGAACGCCGAAAGGTGGGGTTTCTCGCGGACGTTTCGCTCACGTCCAAAGGAATTCGCTCGCCGTTGTCGTCACTTCTATTTTTCTTCCGTCGTTCTCTTCTCTTTTTCTTCGAGTCGTTCGAGGCCATGCCATCGCTTTTGCGCTTCCTTCCCCCCCCTCCCCTCGGATTTGTCAGCGTTTCCGCGCTTATTCAGTGGACAACGCCCCTTGTTGTTGTCCCTCACCTATGATTAGTTTTCGAACGCGTCGGTAGAAACAACAAAAAACTATTTTCTAAGAAATCGCAATGTCTTTTTCTTTTCTAAATTAATTCCAAATTTTGTGAGAAATAAAACACGCGCGCGCGCGCGCTTGTATGAGTTCACACCGATCTGCGCTTTTAAACTACGCGAGACCTCCGATAAAAATGTCGAAGGGAGAGTCATTAATTAAGTTATTGATTTGAGTAAGCCTCAAATTAAAATTTTCTTGAAGCAAACTCCGCTTGAAATTGATTGAAGATTACGGGGCGTGTTACACATTTCCTCCTTCCTCCGGCTCAATACCGGAGAGAGCCTCGCTCCGTATTCAATTAGTAATTATTCAGAAACACAGCTGATACTTTGATATTTCCCTTCGTAGAAAAATCGACTTAAAATTTTTCCAAGAAAATCTGGTATTAAAATTAGATGAAAGACGGCGCCATTGCGGCAAAACGGTTCTCGCGCGCTTTCCCCGATATCATATCGGTAGGAAGAGACGGACGATGCGCGGTTTCGCAGAATTAATACGCGGCTTTTGTCCTCGTGAATTTGCGCCGACTCTGACTGACAGGAGAAGCGAGTCGCGATGACGATTATATTATCGCGGCGATGCGATCGCCGCAGATCTGACGCTGGCTGTCGCGACATTAAGTCCGTAATAAAGCATGACACACAAGATAATCGAATACAGGACACGTAACAAGGGTTACGAGAGAGCGTAGTCTCCTGGCGGCGGCGCGCGGCCCGTGGTAATTTAGGCACCATTGCCTTGGTCAATAGCCAATTCCTATTTTGGCTCGTCTCCAAGGGGACAAGCAAACCGCTCCGGCCACCGCGAAAGGGCGAAAGGCTATGGTTACAGTTCGCTGAGATTCGCCATTCCATTACCGATCTCCGATTGTTTCCTCAACGTCCGTCCAAAACGCGCGAGCGGAATATCGCGCGCTTGATCTCCGCTTGTATTAATTGCCGCTTGTTTAAAAAAATTTGTTCTCTCTCTCTCTCTCTTTTTCTTGTTTGTTTCCACTCGAATGCAAGTCGCTTTCTTCTGGCTGGTTATGCAGAGTGCCATTCCTCCCTCCCTCGATTCGCTTCCTCTCACGATATCTTCCTTCGGCAGCGGTAACGATTCTGAAACGTCCCGGGGAAATCGTTTTCCTCCTTTCGAGAGCTCTCTTTAATCTGAACGCGAGGGCACGCCACGGAGTGCACCGTAAAATTTGTAATCGGTGCGAGCATTGTCGCCTTAAGTACCGTTCGTAGGAAGTGTCTTTTTCACCGTCTGTCTCTTTCGCTCTTCCTCTTGCTTCGGTTCACCCGCTTCTCCGGATCACCGTCTCTTTCACTACGCGGGCTTTTCTATTCTATCTATCTTTCTCTCTCTCTTTCTCGTCGTTTCTCGCGCTCGTCCCTTTCGAGACTCCCCGATGACGTAAAACCCTTATCGACCCACTTTCAATCTTAGTTAGGAAATATATTTGCAGGAGTCCGTGGTGCAGTTACGACGGCTATATTTTTCCTTCTTGTCTTCTCTCTTTCTCTCTCTCTTTCTCTTTCGATCTGTGCTGTTGATTTAGCGTCACAACGCAGCGGCGTGGCTCGCGCTGGCGTTGAAAAATGACCGAAGAAACGAAAGCGAAACAACAACCACGTACGTGTATCAACGAGAGAGAGTACACACATCCTTATTGATATGCATACAAGAGAGAGAAAGAGAGAGAAAGAGAGAGAGACACTTTGCGACGCGTGGTCGCGCATTGCAGCCGATCTCGGGGGTTTCAGTGCGCGAAACCGAAAACAAAGGAGGAGGAAAAAATGCGTTTATTATCGGTCATCCGAATAATTTTCGTTCGATCGCTCGAGGTAATATCTACACAAAGTGACACATATACGTATCGTAAATACGCAACGGCTCAACAGTTTTTAAATGCCCCCGGGTAATCGCGTCGGATATTACGATCCGCGAAAGCGGACTTTGCTGAATTATTAAAACGCCGTGCATCGCGGATAATTGATGCGTGAATTTTGGAACAAAGCAATTAAACGGTAATAACGGGAACGCACAAAAGAGATGCGGATAGAAAATAAACAGAGTTAAAAATACATATATATGTATGTCGAGAGAGAGAGAGAGAGAGAGAGAGAGAGAGTAATAAAATGCGATTCTCCAACTGTGCGCGCGCGGTGCACATGCAATGCGCGATTTTACACACGCGATTATTTGATAAATCGGGAGAGACATGTGTGTTTATCTCGCTGAAGAGAGACCGAATCTGAAAAGCAAAAATCTCTCGCGCGAGTTACAACTCGCTCCGCTCCGCGATCCATCACTTTTCTCACGTTTTTTTTCCTGTTTTATCTTTCAATCTTATTCGGGCGTGCAATCTTATTATCACGCACCGCACGCAAATTAAATATCGCGGCATTGCAGCAGCAGCAGCAGCAGCAGCGGGTAAATGACGCAAGTGCAGCGCCCCGAACGGGGAGAGAGAAATTAGGCGCGAAAGGTAATTTCCACCTGGCTGATAGGCGGGCTTTACTCGCATTTAATTACGTCTATGGATCTGTTTACGAGCCTGACGACGACGACGAGGAGGAGGACGAGGAGGAGAGACGGAGTAGAAGGGCCTCTTTCGCGGAAGGGGTTCTCGGAATATTCCCTGGAGGGCTCGTCGAGCTCCGCTCCCCGTAATGCTGCTCGACGCAGAATGTGCTTCACCATTGTGACTCAGCCGACCGGCTGGCTGTCCGTCCGTACTTCATTAAAGCCGTGCGCACGCTATCATAAATATTATACACGTACATACGTGCCTTTATATATGTACGAAAATAAAAACGGTCTTCTGGGGGTGATACAGTCGCTCGGGGGGTCGCGGCCGACTCAACTTTGACTCATCGCGCCGTCGTGCCCTCCATTCGAGACATGCTGCCCCCTCCCCCTCTCCCCCGTTATATTCATTCGACGTTAAACCGGAGTGACTAAAGCAATACGGCGTTTCTTCCGTGACGTAACCGATAAGTTTCACTTTACGGAGATCGTTTTTTGTATAATTCGACCTGACACGCGCGATTCGGGAGTCATGCGACGACACACGTTATTGCCGGAAGCATCGAAATTTATTGGAAAGGAAACGGAGTTAGAGAAAGTCGCTGAATTATACGACATAACTTTTTATGTATGTGTGTATTTTATTTTTTCAGTAGATGAAGTGGATTAAAACGCGTTACGGTGGAACCGGCGGACTTTAGGTTTTTTCCGACATTTTTACCGTCCACGCGCAGTGGCCCACTATATCGTGGATTAAGTTTTGGGACAATTCGACTAATCTGTTCCGCAATTGCGACAATTCCAACTGAAAAAAAATGCGTCGTAGACACGTCACGACCGACGAAATATTTTCGTACGCGCGCGCTCGACGATAGCGCGCGGCAGCGTCACAGTATTTTATACACACATAGCGATATATGTAACACGTACTCTCTCTTTTTCTCTCTCTCTCTCTGCTAAAATTAGCAAATATTGTGAGGAAATTACAACTCGTGCGCGCAGCAAATCGTTGGGGCAGATACATTATTAATAAACAGTTCTCGCGTAATTACAGTGGCCGGGCGCGAGAGATTGAAACTGTTCGTTCGGACAGCTCTGTGTGTATTAATTCGAGTTACATTGACTTTGCGTTCGGTCGGTGTAACTGGAGCAGCCGCGGCGTAATGAACGAGTTTCTCGCGCGCACATCCATTTCGCGATTGCTCGACTTAAGGCACAAAATGGCGGAGCGCGTATTTACATAATCGACCATCCAGCCGGCAAGATTATCTCGACCTGTGGAAACGCAAAATGCAACCGCCGCCGCCGCCGCTCTTTATCACGTGCCGCGAGAGCCGGTGCGTGTCAACGAGCCGAAAGGCTACGCTATTTAGCGCACGCAACTCGAACGGCAAATTACTTGACCATGAACCGCCGCATTATATCGCACCTCAGTGATCCGCATCAAAATTTTCTACGACCACCACGTAGAAACCTCTCCGTAATAAGATCGTTTTTTTCCCCTCCTCCTCCCCTCTCCCCCGAGTAGTTCGTTTAAAAAAAACTAGTTCACCCGCTATAACTGGAACTTGGAACGTAATTGCGGCATGTAATTGCGGAGATGTACATCGCGCGCGCGTTTTTTTTTCTTTTGTTTCGTCGTCCGCACCTACGTATATCGATAGGATCGCTCGAAATAAAGATAATTTACGTTCTCGGATCTCTGTGTGTTTTTCGCCGGAAAAAATTAACTGCAACTGTTCTGCAAAACGCCGGCGCACAACACGCGCCTTTTCTATAAGCAGAAGCGCTAATTATGCAGCGTTAATAATTTTTTTTCTCCAGCGAGAATATATATTTCCTTTCTCTCTCTTTCTTAGCTTCGAGGAAGCAATTTATTTCACAATTTCTTATGGGCCGCTGTAAGTGCGGAATATGTATTCATTTTAATTACACCATCCGCTGCATTCACAGGGACAAGCGCGCGCTACGGCGTTTCGTGCTTTAAAGAATTCTTCTTAATGCGCGCACTGATGTGGAAACTGGGTTCGATAGCTTAATCAACCGATCTCTTCTCTCCCCCCCAGAGGCTCGTTTTCCTTCCCTTCGGCAACGATATAAAAATCACGGGAAATACTTTCTCTTCTCGATCAGAACCCGCGATTTTTTGCGAAAGAAACTTTGCGAAAAATACCGTCGAGAAATTATACCGTTTCTAAATCGTCACGAGTTAAATATCATCGACTAACAATATATCGAGATTACTACGCCGCGCAAAATT
Organism: Pseudomyrmex pallidus; assembly: GCA_014825455.1. Lineage (NCBI taxonomy): Eukaryota > Metazoa > Arthropoda > Insecta > Hymenoptera > Formicidae > Pseudomyrmex > Pseudomyrmex pallidus. The sequence goes on along the minus strand of QVNV01023670.1, from coordinate 4,253 downwards.
GTAAAAAAAAAAAAAAAATGTAAAACGCGAAGGCGAAGTCAGGAGCAAACGCTATACGCGTGTTCTCGCAATGCGCGACATCTCGTGAGATGTGTTTTTAAATAGAAATTTTCGCAAATACCGTATTCGTTCGTTCTTTATATAGCACGTCGTATCAGATAATATTCAACTTTAGTTTTAACAACCGTGCTATAGCTTGTGTTAATAGCTGGTTATTATCGAGTTTATTTAAAGAACAGTTAACTATAGATGCTGCGCCGCGCGTATAAATTCATTACGAGATCATCTTGAGATTAGGATCGAGTTCCTTGACGTTGATTAAATTTCGCGAAAGGACGTGGCTCTACCGGAATCCCGCATCGCCGTTACACCACCGAGCTTTAGACGCCGGATATTAAAGGTCAGCGTCGTGCATCGCAACAATGACCTTTTACGCGCGCGCGCGCGAATCCGTTTGGCCGCCGCAGGCGTTTGATACCATTAACGGAATGAAAGCTCGCTTGTACTTACTTACCAGCCTCTAGTCGGGCGAGTTGAAAGTTCTTGTTTGATCAGAAACAACTTCGATCGCTTAATATTTTGTGTCGTTGACATCGACACTACAGCGCGAAAGATACGGAAACGATTGGATTTAAAAATTTTCGGAGCAATAAAAACTTTGTGTTTTTTTTTTTTTTTTTTTAATTTATTCGACAAAGAGCAAAAATATTAGGTCGTATATTTTGTATATGCGTCGGGAATACAACGCGTGCGAAAACTTCGCTTCATTGATTATTTATTCGCAGCGGTTTCTAATTTGATCTTGGACGAATCTACCGAAAGATAAATTTTTTACTTTTTTCGCCACTCGAGCGCGCACTTTTTCGTTTTCAAGATTTCATACGCGCGGCCTCGAGCATTTTCCAATAAACTCGGTTGTTATATTATTATTCAGGTTCAACAGTTAAAATATTTACATCCGCAACATTATCGCTGGAAAACGCGCGAGGGAGAGAGAGAGAGAGAGAGGGGGGGGAGAAATAGGAGTATAGAATTTCCCGCCGTCATAAATTTTAGAATTTTACTCTATAAATTATTATGATTTGTACATCACCGCTGCGTTATACGAATACGCGCGTAATGTATACAATGTGCGTCGAATTTTGTAAATGTAAACGTTGTTATTAATGTACAATTATCGCTAGCGTAAACTCGTTTCAATTTACATACAAACAATACTTTAATTGGTACACGCGCAATGTATATTTGCGATTAATTCTTTTATATATATACATATATTTTTTTACACGTGATAATAAGGCACATTCGCATCGCTCTTATTCGCCGATCATACGCCGATTTCTCTCTCCCTCTTTTGTGCGACCGCCAGAAAATTATAATTGCTCGCGCAGCTGCTCTGACCTTATGAATATCGAGACGTTCGTTGACTTCGTGTTGCGAGCTTTCCCATTGAGTCATACGGCTCTGTATACGTGTTAAAGTTGTATCCGCACCACTGTGGCATGTGCCACAATGATCGTCTTCCCCTCCTCGTCGTTGCCGACTCATTATCTTCGTCAAATCGAGATAGCGAGCGATGCGTCACACTCCGAATTTCCATGTAACACTTGCTCGCACACACACTGGAGACAATTAATTGAGCTAATGTGTCTCGTATATTAACCAGTCACGGACGAAATAACATAACGCGCTTATAAATAGAAACGCAACTCGAATACGAGTTAAATTGTTAAAAACAAAATATCATAGAACGTGTATGTATACATATATATATATATATATATATATATATATATATATTGCTACAGGTCTTACGTATATTAATTTAATTTAAAAAAATATTATACCTGCGTATATATGATTTTAATATATAAACGTGTACACAGGCAGACTACATGGTATGAAAAATTAATTTGTTCGATGTCACTCTTTCTTGAATATTTGCAATATTTTGATAGATTTGAAAAAAAAAAAAACAGCGATGAAAGAGCTAATAGATCTTCACGAACGAAACACGAATGGGAAGTTGAGTAAAACTAAATTTCGAAAAGAAGCGCGAGATGATTTTTCTCGTCTCAAATTTTTTATTCTTTCATTAAACGGTCGGAATGGTTTTTACGTAATTTTCCTGCACACAAATATTTATTTTCAAAAAGTAAATTTTATTACATTATATATGTATCTTTCACACACATATACACACAAAATGCTCCGCATATTTCGACTCACGAAAGAGAGTTTTACTCCCCGACGCATCATTGTATGTGTATATGCACGTTTATATACATATACATACGAATTTGCATTCAAAATTATATTGCTGAATCTCTCAGCAGATTTTCCTGATGCATTTTTGCCGGGGGCAAAACTTTCCAAAGCAGCAGAGCGTAATAATTATGCAGTATTTATACCTGGTCTTTTGCGCTCGTTAAATAACCGCCGGATTTTTTTTTTCCGGTCCCGTCAAAGATCGTCAAAGATACCGTCAGGAAAAATATCGTTTCGAACGCGAATCATTGCGCCATTAATCGCGCCGCAATGGAAGCGGAAAATCTCTGCGAGAGAGAGAGAGAGAGGATGGTGTTTCTTCGTTAATGGGGGCGGCGGGGCACAGACCCGGTGGGCCTGTAGGACTTTGCGCAAACAGCGCGGAGGATAAACGTCGGCGTCAACACGTGACACAACGCGCGTCACGATATTTCTCTATATACATACGAGAATCCCGCTTTTGCTCTCGCCCTTTTTATTTATACTTCGCTTATACCGAATTTCGCTTTTCAACATCGTTTGACTGGGAACGCGCGCGCGCGCACGCGTTTCGCAAAAACACCTTGTTGGCATAAGGCTAAGGGTATTAACTCGAGGCTGTATTTCAAAACAATAGGAATGCGTTATTATATGCGTGCGACTTTTTCTGTGTGTGTTGGACGCGGGCTTTTTTAACGAGCGCGCGCGCGAATTTTCCGAGCGCGTTTTCCCGGCGAGAGAATCGAAACTCGTCGTTGTCGACGCGAACGATCGCAGGGTGCGATTTATACAGCGCGAGGTATATGATACTGTATTTCTGTATTTTATTCTCGAACGTGTGCGGAATGAAAAAAAGGAAAGAAATCGAGAGAGAGAGAGAGAAATGAAGGCGCGGGCACGAAAAGAATCCCTTCGCATTGTCCGAAACTAATTTATCGGGATGACTAATAAAAATATCGCATATCCCCGACCGGGAACGGGACCGGGGATATAGACGCGCCTGTTTATCGGCGGTATGAATACCACGGCGAGAAAGGATGGGGAAAGAGGCGAAAGTGGCGTCCGGAAAAACGCACGAAGAGCGAACGAACGAGATGGTTTACGACGCGACTAAACGACTGTACCTCCGCGTTTCTCACGGTGTATCTTTTATTTTTATCGTTCCCTTTCAACAGCGCACTTCATAAACGTTTCTCCTCGTTTAGCGTTGCTTAATTTCTTCCCCCCCTCCCCCTCCTTCCCGCGACAGCGCTTCATCATCTCACGATATTGCTCCGCGTGTGTGTTTTGTCTTTAAAAAAAAGAAAAAAAAAAGAAAACAACTGTTCATGCACGTCAAATTTATTTGATTAAACGCAAGTGAATAATTTGAATCTTTAACGACCCGTTTTCATTCTTGTAATATGTACATGTAGTTTCTCCATTATCGCTAGTTCCGCTCCTCGAAGTTCAGACAACTCCGTTCCGCGTGATTATGTCGGATTCGCGAAAAACAGGAATGCGCTTTAAATGTTCCGCAAAACCGGCTGCTTCGTAATTTTACTAATTCATACGTCGAGAATTTCTCTGGTTAATGCAATTTCCTCCCGGGGCGGTAATATTACGAATTGTTTTCGCAAGAGAACTTTCTCTTTGTGCAATCTTCTTTCCGGGGGTCGCGCTTCTCCTCGAGTCCTTCCTGCTGCCGGAGTGTTAAATCCCATTATTCCATAAATGCTCGCCCGGATCCGCAAATAGTAACGGCAGGAAACACAAGCGCGAGTTTTTGAATAATATTTTCCGGTTAATTGCGACTATTTCGCAGACTGTTTCCGGCGCAATTATGACGTCACGCGGATTAAATCGTTTGTCCCGAAGATCAATTTTACGGCCGCTGATACATCCGCGCTTATCGGTTGCTCGAGATCTTTCTCTTTCAAATCCAGGTTGCACTCTTATTTATTGTCAAACAACATTTAACATCCTTCTGTATCTGATTCAAATTTTATAATTTTCGCAACCACTAC
>QVNV01023669.1:0-10020 GCA_014825455.1 Pseudomyrmex pallidus | reverse complement strand
GTCTTACGTCCGAAAATAGTGGGGATATAGGATACATTCTGATTGGTCAATTTTCTTACGGTTACGTCTTACGTCCTTAAGTAATTTTGCGTGTGATGGCCTGAGTTGTGTTCCTTTTCACGCATATGCGCGCATTTATCTATACTATACGTAACGTGTACTATAGATAAATGCGCGCATATGCGTGAAACGGAATGCAGCCCTGAAGTGTTAGCAATTTAAGCTTGTCGATCCTGTCGTCGTGACTCTGGTTATTTCTTTTGGTGGCGATCAGATGTACGTATGACTAACCAACGGAAACACGCACGAATTTGTTGATCCAGGAATACTTTGTGAAAAAAAAATGGCTCGAATTGCCGCCGTGAAGGAACAACTCGAGAAAACGTTAAAGGACGAAAGCAAGCCGTGGGTAAAATTAATTATTCAAGCGGAAGAAAAGACCGGCATCGACCGTCTGTACATCTTCGTCGGTGAGTTGCTCCGACAAGCGTAATTACGTAGATTTTGCTCCTATTGATTGGTCGGCGCTAACGCGCATATATTTAGATAATTACTAATTGCACCAGAGATAATGTGCAGTGACTATGCATTTTCAATATCTTTATTGTTATTTCAATTATTATTGTTTTACTTAATATATATATTTTTTTATACTAGTTTTTGTTTTATGACATGATTAAAGTTGCCAACTCCTCAACTCCTTATTGTGCTTATTCAAATTTTTATCTTTACATAGGTTCATTAGCAGTGCTAGCCTTATATCTGGTATTTGGGCTGGGTCAACAGCTAGTGTGTAATCTGATTGGATTTGTTTATCCGGCATATCAATCAATAAAAGCACTTGAAACCAGCAAGAAGGAAGACGACACAAAATGGCTTACTTACTGGGTTGTTTTTGCGGTATTCATTATAATAGAGTTCTTTTCTGAATACATTGTCTCCTGGTTTCCAGTTTATTGGCTGTTCAAGGTATAAAAATATTCCTAAAAGGTACAGTTATTGTCAAAAGCAAAGATTATAAACAACAAATATGTTTGTTATAGTGCGTGTTTTATATATGGCTAATGGCGCCAACTGAGTACAACGGTTCCTTAATTCTGTATCGCCGAATTATCCGTCCAAAATTCCTTCAGTATCAACCTGGTTTAGATAGATTCTTGTCTGCTGCACGTGACACAGGTAAGTTGATTTCTTTTAGAAGAAGTAATTAAGTCTTCTTAGAGAAAAATGCATATCTCAAAGAAGGATATAGAATGTATTATTTTTTTTATTTTGAAAAAGTATATTCTAAAATAAATATAAATAAATAAGAAAATATATATGAATGCTTATTGTAGCAATAAAAACTGCGGCAGAAGCGCTGACCACTAAGCAAGATTAATGACTCTGTAAGTCAATCAAATAAAAGATCCATTTGGATTTTTCCCTTTTTACTCATTCCTAGCAAGGAGAGAGTGTGCGCGACGTTTATTAATTTTACTAAAGATTATTATTAGTAGACAGTTTTGACATTAAAAGGTACAATGATAAGAAAAATGCTGAAAGATGTAAAGAAATATAAATTCCAAATCTTGAAATAACGAACAATAGCAGGACCAAACAAACGTATTTTGTGGAAAAAATTGCAAGGTCAAAGAACGATAAACAATTTTTGCAAGAAAGAAAAAAAGATCCTCTTTCTCTGAGAAAATAAAAAAACCTTTTATATACAGGAGTTTTTATGTAATCTGAAAATGAGCGATTTTTTTTGTTTTCAGTTACAATCAGAATGTTGGAATGTTTTTGAATTTGTAGAATAGGCATGTTGTGCGTATTATTGCCATTCATTGTATAATCATTGATAATATACATATATATTTTAAGTGTATTTTACTATTTTTAGAGAAGCGTTTCACCAATATACTAAAGTCTGATCAAATCAGATTTAAATGATTTTTTTCTTTTATCTGCTTGCAAATCAGCAAAACAGAATTAATGTATTTATTGTACATCAATAATTTCTCCGATCCAAAAGATTTATTTGTAATATGGATTTCGGTTACAAGGCAAAATTGGTGAAACTGACTTACATGAATTACATTTATCAAGTAAGTTCTTAGTCGCGATAAACTGCGAAGGGTGTGGTTGATCATGATTTAACAATCGAGACACAAATATCCATTGAGGATAAATTACTAATAAATAGCGTTAAAAAAAATGAATCAAACTTTTTTGATAAAAAAAATGTTGCCATTTAATTGTTACGTAAGCTATACATCTCAAAAAAAAAAAAGAAAAAGATGAAACTCTTTTCGAGAAGCGAGTCTTACAGGTTGAGTTCACGAGTCAACAACAAAAATGCAGCATTTTCCATACTTGTTTGAAATTTTACTTAATGTCTTTTTATTCTCCTCGAACGTTTTACCCTATATTTTCGAATATATAGCTTCGATCCTGAAGTGCAGGGACATATTAGGGGTACATATTTTGCTCAAATTAAAATCATCGCCTTGTTATTGAATTTAATAGTCAGTATATATATTATATATATATATATTATCCGATATAAAAAAAAAGAGTTAAGAGTGTGTGTACAGGTAAATTTTCTATGCCTTTCTTCACGCTTAATGTTCTTCACATGTGTTACTCGTTGTTATGCCGATGGAAAGAAATATATATTGTAAGATTTAAACACACACGAAATTATGAATATTTAGAGATATTACAAATTGTGAGAACCGTTGTTTATAAGCACACACACAAATAAAATATCTTTATTTTATACATATATTTTTTTTTCTTCTTCTTCTCTTCCGTGTTGATAATAGAAACTATGTATTCACAGACGGAAATCGGTTTCCTGCAACGTGCTCCTGTGGAAAGGCCAGATAATTGTAGCTACAGTTTTGTTTAAAAAAAAATTAAAAAGCCACATTTTAACCGTAAGCAGATGAGAAATAGAATGAAAATTATTTTTCGACGTTTCAATGTGTAATTAAAACACCTTTACGATCTTTGGATTAGAAATTGTTGCTGCGGTCTATAAGTGGAAATACGAAGAAAAAACGTTACGTTTCCTTGAGATGGAATTTTTCAGCTGCCAACGCGAGTTTTCTTATGTGACGAATGGTGGAAGCAGCTGCGATCTGCACCTCCGGATCCTCCGAGCCCACCAGACGCAAGACGTGCTGTTTGAAAATTGACATTTTTTTTCAGTGAAAAACAAAATTCCGGTTTGTTTTCGGTTTTTTAAGCATTTTTCAATATCGCAAAATCACGTCATTCTAATATCGAACGATTTTGTGTTACATGTGCGAGAAACGTGAACGCCTAATCGTACCTTAATGACGCCGCAGGTGTGCATGGTCACACAATTTAAGGGCTCTTTGCTCAAATGATACACGGCGATGCAAACACCCTTCAACACGTTCTTGTTCTTGCTGGTCATATAATTAACGAGCGGCGCGACCGCGTTCAGCTTGCCGAATTCGTAATTATTCCGACCCCATTCGCAGCAATACGCTATCGCCAATGTTAGATTCGCGCGCAAATTCTCGTCATCCTTAAAAATAAATCGCAATATGTTTACCGCGCGTGTTTGCGACGTGCTAAAACAAATTTAACCATCAGGAATAACGTAATCAATATAAATTTGCTTTATGAAAAAATAGAAAATTGTTATAAATTCCATTTTTTACTTATTTTCTCATTAGGTACATGAATATACTTAAACAACACACAGAAGAATCAGTAAAAAATCAAACTTTGTATATATATTTACGAATGTTCTTCTTTATAAATTGATAAGTTAATTATATTCGCTTTTTTTACATACTTTTTATATACTTTTTTATATACTTGCATGTAGATATAACGATTGTATTTTTTCATAAAGCAGCTTATATATAAGAATATGTCGTGTCGTAAATAGCGCGGAACTAACGGTCTCCACGAGGGCGGCCAGTTTCCTCACAACCCCGTGATCTGTCAAGATGCCGAGATTCTCGGGATCGGTGGCGATCTCTGCGATCATGGCGCAGACCGCGCTAAGCACTTCCGTGTCCGTGCTTTCCAGAAGACTGACCGTGAGCTCCAGACCGCCCACGAAGGCGCGCACCATTTCCGGCGAGTCTCTGGCGTGTTTGATGCAAGGCACCAGCGCGAGACACGCGTTGCGCTTGATCACGTCGCTCGGATGCTTGAGCAGAGACCAGACCAATCGCACGCCGTCCAACCGGTGCTCGGGATCGTTGATGATGTCCATGCAACGCTCATCGACGGCGCACTCTTTCAGCACCAGCGGCACGTTCTCCAATAATGGCTCGTACGTGGCGCTCAACAATCTGATCTGCAAAATCGGTCACTGGAGTGCTTGTCTCTCTTCGGTGTTGCTAATAAATTTGAATAACGAGGACACATCGAGATCGTTAACTCGATTAATCAATCAAGAGAGAAACGCACTCTTCCACGCGTCAATCCAATTTTTCCCCTTTGGAAATTATCTTTTGTACGTGTGTCTGTACATACGTGTGTCCGTATCACCGCTCGTAAACAGATAGGGAGGGTTATACTGAAAAGTATCCTGTATCACTTTGCAATAATTAACGAGTTGATAAAGATTCCGAGAATGAGCGTGCGTGCAAAAGAATCGAGCGCTTCGCGCGCTTATAGTTGCTGGCGACTCAGTGAGAGGAAGTAATATAAACAGCATATAATGTACATATTACATAAAAATCAATAGCTGACGATGATTAGACGCGAAAGCATAATATGTGCATTATATGCTGTTAACGTTAACTCCTCCCATTGAGTTGCCGCGCATCTAGCAACCATAAGCGCGCGAAGCGCTGCTCATTCGCGGATCTTTATTAATTAAGAACTCGTTAATTATTGCGGAATCTCGGAAATTACAGGACTTAGTCGACTCAGTATAACTCTCTCTGTCTGTTCACGAGCGGTGATACGGCTATTACCGGATTACCCCCTGTATAGGGCGCAATGAAATGGTTGAACGTAAACACGCGTCGACGAGAAATTTCTGCTTAATTAATTATTGAGAAAATACACAATATTATACAAAAAAAAAAATATATCAATTTTGCGGAAGAGAAAGAGAATATTATATCAGTTCTATAGATTTTTTACGTAGATGAAAAATAAACGTTCTCTCGAGCGCATTTTAATTAAGCATTGTAATTTTCACAAGACTGTAACTTGGAGAATATCTACGCGAATATGTCTACTTGTATACGAGCGTGAATGAAGCAAGAGACGAACGCGGAAGTTCAAAGTTTGACGATTAGCAGTCAGAACTATCCAAGAAGTGAAAGTAGTTCCGAAGTCGCCGGCGTCTTAATCTTTTACCAGTTTTGGCAGACCCTCGTTAGTTCTCAAGACGTCCCTGTTAGCGGGATCTTTGCAGCACTCGGCGAGGGCGCCCACGATGTTGGCCAGCACCCGTTCGTCTTCATTTTCTTCGAGCAGCGGCACCAGAGATGCGACCAAGTTGTTCTGATTGAATCTCGTTACGTTCTCCGGACTGATGGCACACTTCCAGATACCGCCGGTTACCGCGGCCAGCAGACGTTTGTTCGCGCGCATCCCCTCGCTCTGCACGAGCTTGCAGAGCGGATCGAGACCGCCCGTTTGGCGCACTATTGCCCGGGTCTCTCGATTCGACGCGCATTTGAAGATCGCCAAAGCACAGTTCTCCTTCAGCTTCACGCTCTCGTTCTTCAAATGTCGAACCAGCTCGTCGACGATGCCCACTCGCTCGAACTCCTCCCTGAAAACGTTCTGCGACCCACGTGCGCGGGAATATTAATAACCCTACGGGGAATCGTATACCGAAATTCTGTGCAAACAGTTCGAAACTAATTATTATTGTTTAATAGACGCAACGATGTATCGCGTTCGGTATCGTTTTAATTGTGTTATTAATTGTTAACGTAACGATAATTATATTTTATGAACAATCACTCGTTTTAAAATATTGTGACGCTAAACTATTTTGGAGAAACATGTCAGATTTTAATTAGGGATAGAAGTAGAGGAGTATAGGAAGTTCAATATAAAACCAGATCGGCGCATTGCTGCACGACGCCCATGGTAGGTATGATCAATTGAGTGTGCTTCGATCTCAGGAAACGCGACATCAATCGAACGACACCGTGTTTGCGAAGCTCCTCCTTGACCTTCGGACTGCTGCTCAGGGAATCCAGAACCTTGGCGCAACCGATGGCGACCGCGACCAGTTCCTTGCTGGTTTCGCTCAGCTCGTCGTACGATCGCCGAAGAACCTCGTCCGGCACGTCCATCACATCGAGCTGAAAGCAAATCAGTCAATTTTACATGTGGGTCACACGGAAAACATTTATAAATTGTATTTCGAATCATTTGAATAATGAAAACAGGTGTGAGAAAAAAAATCGATAGTAAAAAAGTCGCACGATTGTATGTTTGTAGGTCGACTTCGACTAAAACTCACTATAAGCGGCACTCCACCGCGAATTCGAATCTGCTTTCGGGCTTTTCTAACTTCAGCTATAATTGCCATCGTTTCGGCTGCTAAGATCTGAAAAGACAAAATTACTTAATCACGTAATAAAATTAAAATATTTAGTTCGTAACAGGCAAAAAATTAATTGGGTTAGATTTCAGTTACGTTTAATAAAACAACTCTATTGTATATCGAGCGATAAAAGCTTAATTGAATTTTAAACTTCTAAATACACACGCGCGCGCGCGAAATTGATAATCGATAAAAAATTAAAGAACAAGTAGTCATTAAAATTAGAAACGGCGAGCAACCTGGATATCTCTGGCAGGATGCTTCAGCATTTGAATCAATGGCGTCGTGATGTCCAAATCGATCAGATATCGCTTCATTTCTGTCGAAGTTGCGATTTGCAACAAGACCGACAACGAACCATTCTGACATTTGATGTCGTTCGTTTCGAGAAGGTTTACCAATATCTCGAGACCACCCATTTCCTGAATAGCCTTCTGTATAACCTGATGACACAAGGCAAAACGCACAACAAAAGGATCGTTATTCCAATTATTTAAAATAAACATTTTAGTGAGTTCAATTTACGCTTCGCGTGTAACAAACCTTGTTAGTAAGCTCGTAGTCTTTCAGGAGACACAGGGACACCATAGTGGCAGTTTGGTTGCCGCCCTTCATGTACTTGATGAGCTTCTGTATGTGCCAGAATTCGGACGGCACTTCCGCATGGTCTTTCTGATATCTGCCCTCCTCCTCGCTCTCCGACTCGGCCTCATCGTCCGAGCTCTCCTCCTCGGCTTTTTCACTGATAAAACGAACTCGAGGTCCATAAACCTCGCCGGTGAGTAGAGCTATCTTCGGTTTTGTGGACTCCTGCTCGGTCGTCTCCGCGATCTCCACTTCCGATCTGTAAAAAACGAACCACGCAGTATCGCGCTTCTACACATTTTCAAAAGTTTATCTCGTAAAAAGAAAAAACCATTTGTTTATGTCAAATTAAAATTTACAAGATAACTCGTTTCCGCGTGTATAGAATTGTACAGACAACTCTTACTCAATGTATTCCAAGTCTTGCGGAATCTCTTTCACCTCCTCTTTCTTCTTCTTCGGAGGCATTTTTCAGTGTCAGCGCACATCAAGTTCAACGATTGAAATTTTTTTTTTTTCACGACGTATTTGTTTCCGTCGAAATATCGTATTTAATTAATTATACCGTTCGACTGTCTCGACACACGCCAGAAGAGCGAAACGCTATCGATCAAACCACTGGTCACCACTCCGCCATTTCGCTTCCGCCAATTCGCTTTCGTTCAAAATAACAGAAACGAATATTGCGTATAAGATTATAATGATTGCATTTCCGTTCGTTAATATAAGTGTGCGCCGTTGTAATAGTTTTCACGTTGAATCGTCTGAAGTAAATCACTCTCGATGACACGTCAGTTTCCATTTGGCAAATTCCCAGTCGCAAAATTTTCCAGTTCGTTTTCTCTCCGGGTTTTTTCGTTCGGAAAATATTGCAGAAGGGCAATACGCTTCGCGTATAAACAATTATTGATCATTCGCGGTCGCGCAAACAGTATACCGGAGCTGGTTTTTTTAAAATCATGTCTTCATCAACTCTGTTAACGTCAAATTTTACTTGACACGTAACCGATATCTATTTCAGGGCGAAGAAAAATTCAGCGGAATACAAAATGGAAACAGGCGGCGAATTCTGGCACTGACGACAAAACCGTTTCCCGAATTCGAGCGTTTTTTTTTGGCGAAAAAACTTTGCGGAATCGACACACATATGTATAACAGTCTCGGCGGAAAAAAAAAATATGCGTCGTCGTCGCACGAGAAGCGAGAGGAAGATGCAACAAAGTGTCATGCGATTGACATAAACAAATGTTTATTATACATATTTATGCGTCTCCGTTCGCCGTCACTTTGCTCCTGCTGTCTTTGACGGCGTGGCTTTGCATATGTCGATACGGATTTGGTTACAATCTGACGGACAGAGAAGTAATTCTTCGACTGCTTTGACACAACATATAAAATAATTAAACAAAATATAGTAATTATCTCTTTGTAGACAGACGTGGGACTTTCAGACTTGCTCCTACAAAAATTTCAAACCGGTGTCTTTAGTAAAACTTAGTTGTTTTCAAAATATCTTTGAAACTACCAGAGATTTTTTTAATTTGTTTTCTTTTTCGACACAGAATTGTTCAAACTTTCGATTAAAAAAAAAAATGATTGATTTTTCGCGGATTTGATTTTAAAATCGCGTGGATCTTACAGACCCGGTATTGTTCAACTAGTTCAAGTGTTTTTGGAGTCTGTCCACGAAGGGTTAACGTATAAAAATAATTTTTCCATATGTGTCCTTACAAACATATTGAATGTGCGAGAAATTATTTCTAACGTATATTATATAATAACTAACTAGTTAGTAGCTATAAGTGAATTAAGAAACGTAATTGTGTAAAAATCCGTAATTCGCTTTGCTTTGCAGATTACCCGTTGGCTTGTGGTCTACTTCATTGTTATCACACTGCTAAATGTATTACTGTTGGGACACATTCGCGTTTTTAGCAGTTATCCGTCGGAAATGGGTAGATAATCAGACACACACACACACACTGGATTATTCCAAATATACATATCTATATACAATAATTTTATGCACATTGTGAATATTCCATGCATATTTCAGGACGGTATTCATAGTCGTTTTCTATCGCGAAATTAGACAAAATCTTGTTCGTAAATTATATATATAAAAGAATATAAGACTATATGTATATACTGTTCTCCTTAGCTAAAATATTCTATATTTAGCATATCGGAAGAATAAAAAAACCGGAGGATTTGTTCTTTTGTTCGTGCCGTCAGCAATTAGGACAAATAAAGTGGACACTTTCTGGACGTCTATAAAGCCTCTAGGACTTTATAGTTTCATTTAGATAGAACATGTGTGGAACTTCCAATTTATTTACTGAAATAGTGGAAGTTTCACACATGTTCTATCTTCTAAATAAATTAGAAATTCGCATTTTTGCATTTTTCAAGATAAGGACAAATAGAGTGGACACTTTCTAGACGTCCATAAAGCTTTATGGCTTCATTTAGAAGACAGAACACGTGTGGAACTTCCAATATTTATTTATTGAAATATTGAAAGTTCCACACATGTTCTATCTTCTAAATAAAGCTGGAAAGTCCTAAAGGCTTTATGGACGTCTAGAAAGTGTCCACTCTATTTGTCCTAATCTTGAAAAATGCAAAAATGCGAGATAGGACATTTTAACTAAGAACAACAGTATAGGACTGCGAATATCGCGCTCTTTAAAAATATTTATCGAACGTGAAATTATCGATTCTGTCAATTCTGTGTTAGTTTGCGTGCGGAGTCACTAGATGACGTTACTTGCATCAGTCGAGAGAGAGTCGATTCGCGCATGGTATAAAGACAAGGGTATGCTCATGCGCATGACCAATCAGAATTTTGTTCTTGATTACGTCACAACGAGCGGCAAATTTAA
>QVNV01023668.1:0-14971 GCA_014825455.1 Pseudomyrmex pallidus | reverse complement strand
ACACACATATGTATATAGATTTATTATTAATCAATAAATAAATTATAATTAAATAAATACTTATATATATTTATCAAATCTTTTACTCTCTCAACTGCAACTTTACTCTTAATAAATTTTATATACTTATATTATCAGTTAATATAAGATTAAAATAATTAGTTTATAATGTATATATTTTGCTCTTTCTGCAATCACATCGACTCAATTATTTTTATATTTAATTATTTAACAATAACACATCTTACTTTAAATAGTTGAGCAATTCAAAATAGTTGGGAAATATTGTTCTACAGGTACCAGAGATATTTTACTACAATTATAAGATTCTTAACTCTAATTTACAAAGAACATATCTACAATTATAGGATTAAGTATGAGGTGTGTCGAATTTAAGTGCAAGTATAAAATACAAGAGTACATTAAGGCATTGGATCTTTTCCATAAATGTTTTAAATACACTGTGCGTTAACGTAAAACTAACTGCTTCTTAATATATTGAGACAGATTTCTCGTGATCACATTAGCATTTATGCGAGTCATTGTAGTATACCTAATATCTTACACAGACATAAATGTCCATTAGACGTCTACCGGACGTCCATAACATGTAGCGTCTAATGAACATCTAATGGAAGTTTGTATAAAATGTTTCGAGTAATATATATTTATCGAGAACAATCTACGTAGACTACGAGTAGAACGTCAACACGGATGTGTGATTTCCCCGAACCAAAATTGTAGGTGGCATATCTTTTGTGAGTGCCTCCAACCAGGCCATGTACAACGGTGCCGAAATTGCACCTTTTCTTGGCATCGGTAAGGACCTGTAAATCACAAAAAATAGCTTTGAAAAGACCAATAAAATAAAATCTTCTAGATATAATCTACACACATAGCATATGAGAAGAGAAAAGAAAATTTGATTAATAGTAAACATAAGAATACATATTAAGAATATTTTTTGCTATAAAAATGTGTATGTAAGTGGAGAAAATGTGTAGATATGAGGGATTACAAAGTTTATTAGTTCGTTACACGTACATAACTACTAAAGTGGACTGATTTGAATTCTCCAACAATAATTCTCGCAATCTCAATTGTCGATGAGTTTTATCCCGTAAAGTCTGAAGTTCGCGATCAGTGACGTAACAATTTTCTAGAACAAAGTAATAGCTATTATTAAATATTACTACGAAATTTACTTACTGTGTATTAAGTGCGTGTCAAACATATTTTTTTTTGTGTGGCAGAAACCGTCTCAATAACGTACCAGAATTCTCAGAAGAACCATTTGTTCGAAAGTTAGATATTAATTTGTTAAAGAAAGTTTGCGTCTCTTGTTTCGGCTCGACGCTGATGTCGTCTACCATCTTCAGACTGGTGTACTTGATTCGAGCTTTGCACATTATCTCTATCATTCTATGCAATATTTAAATATATGTAGTAATTAATTTTATAACAATTAATATCAAAAAATATAAAATATAACATAATGTTTTAAGTTTCTTCTTTGCTTACTCTTTTTCTTGCGCACCAATATCCTGTTTATGATTGGCCAGAGCAAATATCCTCATCTTGCAATGTTCCCAATTAGACCGTGTGCTGATTATATAAGGTAAGAGAATCGTCAGACCTGCCAAACAACTTTTGCCACTTACAAATGAGCCAAAGATTTTAGCGAGTTATGAACGATTGAAATAACGCATATCTACAAGTGATAGTACTTGATGTATCTCAATCGTTCACTCGCGCGAATACTTTTTTTATGAATTACCTCCATCGTCGTACAACCACCACACATCGATCGTTCCTTTCTTATGCTTCTGCTGAAAAACTGTCATATTTTCTGGTATAGAAGCCATACCATTGCGTTTGTCGCTAAAATGACGAAGAATCAATTATTAATAACAAATATCAAGATCAATTTGATTTAATTTTAGCATCTTTTGCCAGTAAAAAAAATATTAATTAAAGATATAACTGCAAATATTTATTTTTTTCTTTAAATTTAACTTAAAACTATTTCATCTCTGATTGTTTACTTACAGCAATTTTTCAGCAGCACGCTTTTTTTTCTGTTTCAGGTTCTCTCGAACGTTCCAATGTAGTGAAGAATCTTTGATTACATGTGTCACGGAACACATGTCGGTGGACGGGACAAATGTACCTAAAAAGTAACATCAAACTGAAATAAACATCTAACACATTGTAATATTCTTTTATAGTTCAGAATTTTGTTTCTCGTATTTAGTACACATGTATTGTATATATACATGTAAACACACACACAATATTTGTAGATTAAAAAAAAAGTGTACCTATTGTTGGCACGCTTTGTACTCTAGGAATCTGCGAATTCATAGAGAGATCGCTATCAGCATGCATTAAAGTGTTTCCTGCCAGATCGTAGCTACTTTGCGCAAGAGATCCGTGTTCATCGTTTTCTCCGTTTATATTTGTACTGCCAGAACAGTCCAAACCTTCGGCGATTCTTAGGATTGCTACAGCTAACTTGTGATCGAATGCATTGCTAAAGAAATGCAAATGTCACATTTGTAATTCGGCGTTTGCAAATCTAACTATAAGTCTGAGATAGATGATCACTTACTGAAGAACGTTGAAATATTCTTGTAAGTCTTTATGATTGCACGTCGACCAATGTGTTTTGTAACCCATAAGAACCACATTAGGGACCAGTTTACCAACGCCGGTAGCTTGCATTAAAGCAGCGGCTCCTCGTTCCAGATTCAAATCCTCTACTATGTGGTAAAATGATCTTATTCGTTGTTGATGCAGCCAGGAATATCCGTTTTTTAAACGTGCAGAACGTAGCCGGTATGGTAATGTCGTCTAAAAATGCACTGTTTTATTTTTTATGTGATTAAGAGCGAAAGCAAGAACAAGAGCGAGCGAGCAAAGCGGAGAGAGAGAGAGAGAAAGCGCGAAAGAGAAGAAATATAAGCATATAAAATGTTAGTGTATAATATAGACTAAAATAATACCGGGTGGATTTCACCAGAAATTAGCAAAGAATTATTCTTTGTGATAAGATTTGCTAAGTGTATCAATGCGGGTCTCGCACAAGGCGGTCCCGTAAGTGCGAGAATTTGAGGAGCGTAATTCTTCACGTGGTCATCGATAGAATTCAATCTAAAAACCATAAACTTTTTAGATACATTTCTTAAAAACTTTTATATAAAAATAGAAAATAAATTTTAATTTTTATCTGGATGTGTGTGTGTTTGTGTCTCGAGTTATTTTATTGTAAAAACACTTAAAAAAAAACCAGTTTTTTAATAGTACCTGTAGACAATAGTAAGTGCAGTCTTGTAAGTTTGCGCTTGAGTACTGCTGCCCCAATTCACATCTGGTTTGCGATATACTACTATAAGATACAGAGCAAAAATAATGACAAAAGTAACGAGAGAAGTCACCCAGTCAATTAGAAACATGATCGTGACGCAAAGGATGAATCCGGATAAAGATACCCAAGTATTATAATACTGTAGGAAGAAAGAAGAGAAATTGATATAATGTTATAAATTAGAATTTATAAAAACTAACTAGAAAATTATTTTTAAATTAATTACACTTACTTTAAAACTAGGTCGCCACCCGAGTGGCCGAATCAGTCCTGCGTGAAAAGTGCAGAAGTTGATTAAGGCGTACGATGCTAGATAAAAATTCGAGATCAGCGGAGCAATCGCATTGAGATTGCCTAAAAAAGAATCAATAGTTAAAAACTTACATGATATAACGATAATAACAAAGTGCGCTATATATATCTTTCAATTAATGTGTAAATAGGATATAAACCAATTAAAAGGAATAGAGCCGCGACAGCAAATGTGAGAATATATCCACGATAAGGTTCTCCCGACTTCCCATATCCTTTGCTGAAGAAGATCAATCCGGGATAAATTCGATCTTGACCCAAAGCTTGAATGAGCCTCGGTACCGATAACAAGTTCGTCAGTGCCGTTGACAAAGTAGCGGCAAAACATCCCGCGTAAATTAGCGGACCCCAAAGAGACATCAATTGCATTACCTTAAAATTATAAACACATGCATAGAAATTATACATGCATAAAAGAAAAACAGATCAATAGAAAAATAACTTTTGTAAATAAAATATCAAACTATCATTTTTTTCATAACTTTTTAACATAGAAATTGTTTAAGATCGTGTAAGTTAATTGTTTAATTTGATTGTTTATATTAAATGTCAATGTTTAGTATCTTACCGAATAACTATTGTGTAATCCATAAGTGCAATTAATTCCAGGAACACATTCCACGACAGTACCGTTCACGAAATCATTTGCATCTCTGACAGCCGCAGCGCCAGCAAAAAAGACGAAAGTTACATAACTAAACATGGAGATCAGCAAAGCCAGGAGTGTTCCAAACGGTATGCTGCTTGCCGGATCCTTTAGATCGCCAGATATATTTGCACCTGCTTGAATTCCAGTGACTGATGGGAAGAAGATGGCGAATACCGAGAAGAAAGTTTGATTGTTCTTCTCGGAGTAGCGGTAGTCTGGTCCAAAGTTGTTCTTAAATACTTCCGCTAAAAATAATAATATTATGAAAATTAATGTTATACTAAATCACTAAATGATTATTAATAACTTTAATTAGAGCGTCACTTTATTAGAGTAGTATATCGCAGTATTATTTCATACTTACCCGAAAATCCTGCAAAACCTTTCGCTTTTTGTTCGTCACTTTGTGGTCCTACAATGGTTCCGATCAGAAAGTCAAAAATCGCACTCACGATTACAGCTATAAGGAAGTTTTGTGCCTAATCAAAATTGATAGGAAAATGAATTATCGTAGAATTCGATTATAAAAATAAATTAAAAAATTATATATATTTCATTTTCTGCACAACATCCTGCACTGGCTCCCCATAGCCGTTCAACACAATTCATATTAGAAAATTATAATTTGTATAATGCATAAATGCAAATCGATATATGTATATAAATTTTTTTTCTTAAAAATTAAAAAGAGATTTATATAATACCTTTGATTCCCATTCCATACCGATTGCACAGATAAAAATCATAACAATAAGTGCCATTATACCGATGATTCTAACATCATTCACGCCATTATCTATAATCTTCAATTCGTATGTTTTCAGTAGATCGTTCAGGGAATCGCAGAAACCGATTGTATTCATAGAAGCTGCCACAGCATTTGCGAATGCAAACACAATGCCAACCGATGCGCCAAACTCCGGTCCAAGAGACCGAGATATGATGAAGTATATTCCACCTGTAAATTTTTCATTGTTAATCTTCTTATCGCATACAAAATATAAATATATAGAACAGATGGATTAATAATTTCGTTAAAAACTCATAAATCATTAGACGATGTATTGAATAAATAAATCTCTATTATAAAAATGCTAATTTGTTATGTTCAATTGATTTAAAAACTATTAATCAAAAAATCTATCATATCGTGCATTTAAAGAGACCTTCTAAGATATATTTTCTCAAATGGAACTTTCTACCTCCGATCTACGCCAATATCATCTTGTATAGCGCACAATCTTGCGAACAAACAAAACAAAGGATATGTAGCAAAATTGAAAAGAGGGGAGGGAGGAGTGAATAATAATCACCCGTTTGTTTATCTATCGAAATTGTCGACAAGACAAATCGCCTCGATCTTTCAAATTGGATAAATATTGAAAACTTCATTTCTCTCCGTTTAAGAAAAACGTGTGGTCGTCTAACGACGGCCGTATATTGGACGATAAAGCAGTGGCGTACGATGCCACTCCTTCGAAAAAAAAAAAAGAATTACAGAATGCGTTGCCGTAACACACCTCCCTTTACTTCCCCATTAGTGCTAATTGCGCTGAGGCTAAGCGTCGTAATGACGCATACAATCGCCGATATTCCGATAATGATGATGCTTTGCAGAATGCCAGCCTGAGCGACAACCCACGAAAGTCGAAGAAAAAGCATAACGCCCCATATATTCAGCAGGCACGGTATGAGAACGCCCTGGATCCATCCTAATTTTATTCCGACGTGACCCTGTTGACCGCCGACGCTCCCGACCTGTCCGGCCTCGACAGCGTTGGCCTCCTGAAACAGTGTTTATTTAGAGGCGAAATTCTACACGTGCGTATGTACGTTGCGCAGTGTGATGTCGGTCAAAATGCGGTGCCACTCAATATTATATCAATATTACATCTTGTTAAAATTTACTAATCACATCAAGAAGCGCAGTTTGTTTTCAAAAAATTAGATCAATTGCGGACGCGTCCATAAATCGCGTGTAAAGTATAAATTGGATATTTCATCTCTATGTGTATATGTAATACAAACTAAGCAGTCTAAATGAATTTTCTAATTGAAGTTAAATTCAAATTATGTGTATTAATTTACACGTTTCAAATAAAATAAAAAAATATAATTTTGCATAAATATGTAGCCGATTTGGCTTACATGACCGAATTAATCTTCGCTAGTTGGTAAGTATTTTCTTCATATTTTTCGGATTAGAATGCGAACGTAATGCAAACGTTATCAACAATAACTTTTTAAGAGACTTTCAATAGCAATAAAGTATGACGAGTAAATGTTTGTTCAAAAATCACATATTTGTTGATTAATTTAACAAAAACCGTTTAACTTAACATTCAACTTTATATTTCAAAAGTGGACAATTAAAACACATTAAAAGATTTTCTTAATTGTGTATAAAAGAACTCTATTCATCAATTCTGTGAGTTCTTCTAGTCTCGCCAGACGGTTGTTTACTGCTGTGTAAACGTAATAAGCTAGTTTCCTCTTGTTATCTCTGCAACTTCGATCGCTTCTTTGAAATAGGGTAAAGGAATCCTATTGCAGTGCTCTTTTAACACTCAAGAAAGTTTAAGAAAATAATTGCATTCTCTCTGCTTGTATATATTTTCTTACTAGATTATTACTTATGTCATACATAACAATTTTATTCAAACTTTCAACACTTCTGTAAGTTTTAACGCGTAAATTAAGTAAAATATTTGAAAATTTGATCATAAAATGTAAGCTGTAAATGTCTTTTAATGTGTATGTTTTTACAAAAGTGTAGTTTATACATAATATTGCATATTAATATAGATAATTATCAGTAAAAATACTTGTGCTAAACGCGTGAAGCAAATTTCTGAATACGTCCTTCGAGCCAATCAAAGTCGATAAATATTCAAGTTCACTCAACCGATAAGCTTTGTGTCGTTGTAGTCTATTTTATATAATGAAAGTTTTTACAATATATCTCTGTATCTAGTAAAATAAATATAATAATTAAAATTATCTATAAAGAATGCATTATTTATCAAGTGGTGAAATGGTGATTCGACAGTTGATATTTCTATTAACGTTTATATTGATAAAAGCATATGTTTGATACATTTATATGTTGTTTTATATATATATAACAACATATCGGCTATCAAAACTATTATTGCAAGTGTGTACCAAACAAATATTATAACAAAAAAGATACAAGTAAAATAGAATAAATAATTTAAAGTGAATGAAATTTCTTACCTTTATGAGATTTCCCTCGTGCAAAGTGCTTAGAGACGGTCTTTTCGCTCGACGACTTAATCTGTGAAAGAAATTGCTATGACAAATAATATCGTAAAATTGGATCAAACAAATTTATCAAACTAAATATTTTCTGAATAAGAATCGTATTAGTGATTTTTTAATATTCGGAACAACTATGTGCAAAAGAGCTTAATAAATAGCTTAATTAATAGTTTCTCAATATTGTGATTTAAATGACCATACACAACATATTGAATAGAGTGAGAAAGAAAAACATGTTTACGTGTATATATATATCAAAATAAATTTAAAACTAATAATTGAAATACGATATATCTTATATTAAAGTCGTAGGACATTCAAAAACATTAAAAAACCGAGAGAAAGAAAGCATTTTGTATTTAGAAATATACCTGTAATGATCCAATCTCGGACCTACGTCCCACAGACCGCTCACGTTTAGCGTCATCGTGTTTCTCTTATTATTTTGCTGAAACTGTCCAATTACTTCGTCTTCTGATGCTTTGTTTTCTCTTTGAAAGCGACTCTCCATCTCGCTATACCTAAAATATACAATTTTATAAGCAATATTTTGTTCAGTTTCGAGTTGTCCTTGCGAATTGTGCAAGTCGTTGTTGTCCATTTGCTTAAACAGTTAAATAATAAAGTAACACACACACAACAATAAGTAGTTAAAATGCTAACAGTTGTGAAGTGACAGAACATTAAACTGACGTACCAACGCTTGCAAAATAGAGAAACACAGAGTAAATATGTAAAAAAAAGTTCATATTCTAGTATAGTATTATTTATATGTATTATTTATATGTATTACTTATGTTTTAGAGATTCTATAGTGATAATAATTTTATAGTGATAATATATTTAAATGCATAACATACGTAAAACATTGGAAAAGTTTAACTTTGCATTTTAGAAAATATGACACGTGTTTCAACATCGATCTAAGAGTCTCATTGAATTATAACTGGAAGGGCAATTCAGGCAACACATTGACGTTTTTCGCAGAAAATACCGAAGACATTCTCAGGAGCTAATAAATCGGATTAGAAGGATCAGATACCTATGTAACCATGTTTATTACAAGTTAATGATACTATTAGTTAATAATTCTCAAATTCTTCTATTTTCTATGTAATGCCACTTAAGTTTGTCAGTCGATAAACACATAAAGTAAAATATATATTATAGTGTATGTATATATAATAATCTATATTGTGTGTGTGTGTATGCGTGTCTTTAAAAATGTTCTCATCAAGTCAGAAATTTGCTTCATATTATTTATTTACTCAGCAGCTAATCTCATCTCGAGATATTCGTCATTATCACAGCAAGATCTCTATTTCTCTCAACACTCAAGACTAATCTTGTTTTTCACATACGAGAGATGTTCATTAAGAAACATTCATGTGTCTCAATAAATAGCGAAATGGAATGAGAATAACCTAATTATTTTTCCTTATTATGTAGCAAGATTCATATAGTATATTCACAATTTTCTCTCAAACATAATATTTATTTTAATATTTATTATAATAGAAATTTGTCTTATTATGTTTTTTGTTTTTATTTAGATACTCATAAATGAACTATAACTTGCAACACGCAAAGTTTTGCAAAATTATTTTCATCAAGCTTCAAAACTTCTATAAAGTTGAATATTTTGTAGAAATGTTTTACAGCAAGTTTAGAGAATTATGTGTAATATTTCAATTTAAGCGCAATATCTTTTCTAACTTTTCTATAATTTAATTATAGTTTTACGATAATTACGTGAGCGAAATATGTGTTCCTCTTGATGCACGTGGCCAATATTTTTTGCGACTATTATCTTGTGTCTGAGTAATTTAATAAAAGAAGAAGGTTTCTCTGTAGGGATCTATATATCCAAGACGCACCTTTCAATGTTTGCTGATGGTACCCACACACACACACACACACACACACACGCGCGCGCGCGCGCGCTTGTCTATATGGCATGATAGAAAGTAACGTAAAAGAGGAAACCATTTTTAGAGATTACTGGCCAAATTATTTCAAGAATGCTCTTAGGATATTTAATACAATATTTAAATTAGGAAAAAATCTCTCAATTGATACGTAGTTTCTATTTCGTGCAAACTCTCTTGCAAAAGTTTTTGATGCACAAGCACATGCAAAATGACAACGGATAATTACAGGTCAACGAAATGAAAAACATGCACTGTAAGATCGAGTTAAGCAGCCGATGGCGATGCATGATTCATTTGCGTCAATTTATTGTCGCTTCCGGTTTGCAAATGTACGCGCGCGATGCCAAGACAAATAAATTCGTAAAACAGTTTTTGACGTCGTTGTGGCCTTCGGCTATCAACGTTTTCGACAGCTATTCTCTCCCTGTCAACCCTTCTCGACAAACGACATCGGGGTGGCACATGAATGTGTCTTTCGTTGTCGAATGTGTCGGTCGTTCTCCTTACTAACTCGGCTCGAAATAAGACGACCATCGATTTATCTCGTTTTTGCGACAGACAAGCAGATAATCGATCAAAATAATGTCACTACTGCATACTTTCTTCAAATTATTAGATCCACATGATTGGATCAATTTAAAAGAAGATAAACGATAACGTATTTTTGACCGCAATATATCATATGTATATTGTTGCGCTTGACATGTTTTTTGATAATAAAGAGTCTGAAATGTAATTTTTATTAACGCAGAAGATTTTATTTCTTTTAGCGTAAGACAAAAAAAAATAATGCTTTTTTAATTCTCTCTCTCTCTCTCTCTCTCTCTCTACATTGTATACACTTAATACATGTTAAAGCAATAATTTCACATTTAAAAAGAGAATTTAAAAATATTGGTTATAACTTACCGATTAAAGAAAAATATGTTTAAACAAAACATATATATAAAACTATTATATCATTAATTATTGAAGTAGTGCATTTGAATTTGTACTTATGAAATTTATGTATTACATAAAAATGTATATCATATTTAAAAAATCTACTGTGCTTTTACATAATAAACATAATAAATGTAATAAATAACATGTACTATGTACATGTAATCACTTTAATTATCGTTCTGTTATATAGTTGCATATATATAAAGATCATTGATGTGTATGTGTGTGTAATATCAAGTCATAATTATTCTACGCATTTCATTCAACATTATATTCAATGGATAAAGCTTAGAAAGATTGTTATCAAATTCAAATAATTTAAGATCTACACACAACTATCGTTTATGTTGTCACCGTGTTAGAAAAAGAAATATGTGCGTAGTATACGACAGTAAAAATTCACTAAACTTGATCTACTTGTTGATCGTAGTTCATAAAACGCCACCGATGAAATAGTATATACTATAAGTATGGAAAACAAATTGATAACATAAGTTCGAAATCACAATACAATAGACTAGATCGAGACTCACAACGCAAAGTCCGGTTGAAAGAGGAAAGATGAAATTTTCAACAATCACTCGCGAGACGTGCGCGACGTTGCTGAAACGTTACGCGAAGCACTGAGTATCGCGAAAAACTTGAACCCCATGGATCGAAACTCCCTGAGTGTGAACATCAAGGAAAGAAGCATGCGTCGAATTTCTCTTTCCTTCACCCGCACATTCGCGCATGACACGCGTGTTGCCGATTACGAGCGCAAACGTCCGTCCGTGATACTCACACGAAAGAGGGTGGAAATAAATAGTGTATCTTGCCATGTTTATTAGCGTAATTGTGACACGTTATTTAGTATTATTATTTAGTATTATCAATAAAATTGATTTTGTCTAAAAAGTTTGATTTTCTATATATAATTTTGTTTCTAAATAAAAACGAGATATTTTTTAATATCAAGAAATGCGATTGCATACATCGCATCGTTGAAGAAGCTGCGGAATAAGCTCGGTAGTCGAAAACATGTATTTAAAAAAAGAGAGAGAAGAGAGAGAGAAGAAAAAACCAAAGACATGTGGCTTTCAAGAGAAACGAGTGATTTTCATCGCGCTTCGCAGAATCTCACGGATAGATATGCGAAGCAAGACGAGAGAAATGAGAAGATGCGAGATGACCGCGGTGGTTCATTCGCGCTTCGGAATTTTTTGGCGCCTCTCTAAATACCTCGGAGTGATGCACACAGAGAAGCTTGCACACTTTGTATACGTTATGTGTGAGTATATATTTATGCATCGAGCTATGCACGCGTGCATAAAGAAAGCGTAGATAAAAACTTTTTACAACAAGAAAAAAAGTTTACTCGAGCAAAGGCAAAATTACCGAAAACGCATAAAATTAAAAGAGAACAGGACAAGAGCATTGATAAGACACACAGTGACACAGAACTTGATAACTGTGTGTCAAAAATTAAATTTAAAACTCACCTTGACACGTGCATCACTTTAGATTCACATTAGAGTCACTTGAAATAAAACTCTATCATATAATCATTAATATATCACACTTCAATTAGTCGCTCTCTCATATTCAGAAATTCGCTCGTCCAAGTTCTCTCGGTCGGCTTTCAGAAAATACGAGTTAAAAATTTTACAGTAAAATTACTCTTTGAATTTCTATTCAGTTGTCATTATCGCAGTTGTGCGAATCGCGCAAAGATGATCATGCGATCGAATTCCGCGAGCGACTACCACCTTTTTCAGTGGTTTCGACATTATATAGACGGTGTGAAACTCGTCAATGTGCGACCGATGACGTTGACTTATAACGTTGACGAGAGATATATACACCTCCTACACCGGTGAAGACCCCTTTGCGGAGATATCAGTATCCGGTAAAACTCTGTCACTTCGACATTTATGTCGCTAGAGGAAGTAGATCCGCGGGGAGATTATCCGGCCGGCTCTTTTGTCGAGTTGTTGTTTGCTATTGTTGCTATTAATCTCTACCGAGATGATGCAACGGTCTTTCCGCACGCTCGAATCATTTACTGTCAGTGTGTTACTAAATCATTTTTGCGAACCGCATTCACGAGATGTAAAAGAGAAAATATATGTCAATGCAAGTGGAAAAATATCTCAACTATCTTTTACCAAACTATCGTTTACACACACACACACACACACACACACACACACAATAATGTATATATATATATATATATACATATATTACATATGTGTATAATCTATATTCACTATTTTACTATTAGAAATTTTACTACTATAGAATAACATATTATGTACTTTCGATTATAACAACATATTTTTTTATAACATTTTAAAAAAATATATACATGTGGTTTATGTTAATTATATTTTACTTTGTAATAAAGAAATATATTTTAAAAATATACTTTTGTCCGAAAGCAGAAGTAAATCTTTAAACTTGTATTCAATACATAAAAAAAATTTAAATCACATTGTTGAATAATAAAAATACATGTTCGCTTGCAAGAAGACATTACTCTCTGATGTGGATTATTATTATTACGATTATATAAAAGTACGATATCACTAAAAAAAAGATAAGAATTTATCGATTATTACATAGTATCTACGATTAGCTTCAATTATTCTGATTAATAAGTGTTTAATCAGTTAAGCAGATAAGTGCTTGACTGATCAATGATCACCAGTGCGTATAGTCTTACACATTATGTTGTAAATATTTAACACATCTGCGCTATATTTACGTCGTGCTTAGTATTTGTCATCAAGTAGGTACATATTGCTGTAAAATTTACGACATTGAGCGAGAAAAACTGAATTTGATGCCAAACAATAGGTTTGTTCTTTTTCTATTACCACAATTAACATGTTTTTTTTTATCGGTTTTTCTCTTCTTTCAAAGACAATGTACACACATCTTTTATTTCGAGAACAAAAAAAACAATGTAAACGTGACGCTTGCATTATTAAAAGCGGATTAAGTTCAGATATCTATTTTTAATTGCAAAATAATGACACAAGCAACATATAAATTTGAATAATTATTTATAGAAAATGTTATTTAACTTGCATATATATGTGCATACATATATTATTATTTTTATGCATGGTTAGATTAAACAAAAAACAATAAATTTTTTATAAGTAAAATAAAATTATTTGAAGAAAAATATAAAATTGAATAAGTATAAATTACATATAAGAGATATTGTAGAATTTAAGTTACAAATGCGTAATTATATTAATACTGTTATTATTAATAATGTTGTATAAAGCTCTGTAATATAAAGTTGTAATTTGTATAAAGCTTTTTAGATTTAATAAAAAATATTTCGTAATATATGCATTTTTTTAAATAAGAAAACAGATTAATTACAAATAAGATATCTTGTCGGAAAAAGATGTTCCGCAAGCATGACATAAATCTGTCATACAATGATGACTATCAGTATAGAATGGACTAGCTGACTGCTTAACGGTTACACAGCCAGTCTTGACAAGCTTGTGAATAATGTTTAAAATGCCTTGTTGTATAATGCTACAGATATGCGTAAAATTTTGTTGAGCACAATTATAGTTTACATTAATATAATATATACATTATAATACTTACATTAATATAGTAAAATAACATTTGTTTGATATAAGAAAGAAAAATGAGAAATGACAATTTCAAAAAACTTTTGTACATAAAATCAAACGCAACGACGTCATTTTGTGCAAATGTTTCTTATCAAAAAAACCATTTTAATTTGAAAGTCAAGCATTCTTGGCATTAAGTCACTAGCAAATGTAAAACTTTACAAAGAATATGAGGAGAAGTACAACAATATATACAATACACACATACACAGACACACATATATATATATATATATTTGTCAAGTTTCATACTTAATGACCTAAAATATTTTGATTTGACATAAGTTTGAACTGGAAAGAAATATAGCTAAGTTTTAACATTCTGGTTTTAAACAAGATACGGATATAATTACATCAACACAGTTTTGAAATTTACTTCGACAGTATATTGTTATCGTATGTTATACATGTGTTATACATATGCATCATCTTGCTGCCAGATACCACGATGCGTATTCAAATGCTTTACTGGATTAAACTGATGCCGACAAGTACGTTACCAGCTAAAATTACAATTGTTTTACGTGGGTGTATATGTGTGTGTAATAGCCAACTTTTTTCTGCTAAAAATCCTACTTACATCTGATGTCACTTTTTATAAAAAAAAAACTTAACACAGTATTATTTTTAGTACATTTAGTTTAGTATATTTTAATTTTTAAAAACACATATATGTAACTTTTAATGCTTATAAAAACTATACCTACTTATATTTACTGCGCTAGAATTTAAATTAGAAATGACATCAGAGTCTTTTCAAAATCCGTTGTATTTACTTGGAAAATCTGTTAATAGATTTTGAAGAGCTTGCGCATATTATCGATGTGAGTAAGTGTGG
>QVNV01023667.1:0-29420 GCA_014825455.1 Pseudomyrmex pallidus | reverse complement strand
TAAAAAAAGCCGAACTCAGTGCGCAATAGTACAAGCTAATAAATTCGCTGTTAAAGCGTGTTGGAGCAAGTAGGAGCATGTTGGGGCATACGACGCGAACAAACCTTAAGCGTTCACTGATCTGCTCAGTCTGCTGATCGTGGCCAATGAGACAACCGCTCGTTTATTTGCGATTGGTTGACCTCCCACTACACTGCTGCATAAATGCTGTGGCGTAATCACTTGTGGATGTAAACGCAACTTAAGCTATGTTACGGAAAATGCTAGATTGTGATTGGTTGGTTACTTATTCCTTAAAGTTATTGTGTGTGTCATAGCCTTTATTGTGGGACAAGTCACAAGCTGTGTGAATAGCAGTGAATAGATATTTTGAGGTTAGAAGACGTAAAGTGAGTGAAGACGTCTTTTATTTTCACGAATTGAGTAAAATTATTGACGATGGCAAGTGTTTTAAAAAAGGTAATTCAATAAAGAAGTATCGCGCATACATATCTTAATTAGGATGTCAAATTGCTCTATGTTAGATACAATCCTCTAGACTTGTTGCGAAACTCTTGGATTTACTTCATCAAAATATATACTTGTGTATTTTTGTTAACAGAGTACAAATTTAACGGGCCTTGCTGTTTGTAAGAACCCTCATCAGGAATTAGTTCCGCTATACAATAGAATTCTGCGTGTCTTACAAAAGATGCCAACTGACTACGCTTATAGAAAGGAAACGGAAAAAATTGTTAAGGATAGATTAAAGATCGTGAGAGAGGTGAGTCTTGACTGAGATAAATGATAGAAATCATTCTAAAAAATTATCGCAAAGCTAAGAGATCGAGTATTTTGTACAGAATGCTGATATACCAACTATTGAAAATAAAATTAACTGTGGACAAGTTGAAGAGCTCATCATACAAGCTAAAAATGAGATGACGCTCGCAGAGAAGATGGCAGTATGGAAACCATGGGAGAAATTAATCCAGGAAGCACCGTCCAACCAGTGGACTTGGCCACCTCATAAATAAGTTTTAACTTGTATAAATATTTTCTATGTAAATATAGTATGTATAGATTGCTCTTTATGCAACATCACACATAGTGATATTGTGTTGTCGTTATATATGTATATATCACATCATTAAATACATGTTCTCTCTGAAAGAGACTATATCTTTTTTTTTAGAATGACACTGCGATAATGATCATCTTGTACGAGTTACACATCGT
Source organism: Pseudomyrmex pallidus (assembly GCA_014825455.1). NCBI lineage: Eukaryota > Metazoa > Arthropoda > Insecta > Hymenoptera > Formicidae > Pseudomyrmex > Pseudomyrmex pallidus. Next base: position 28,202 of record QVNV01023667.1, on the reverse strand, counting down.
AAAATTGTCGTTTGATTAGGTATTAAGTACCTATGCATATCAATGTGCTATATATACATATATGTGTTATGTACTGTGTTTAATTCTTTTCTTTTCTTTCTATGTAACAGTAATCGCAAGAACTTGCATTTGCGCGTCAACTTTTACACGCAATTTGCCACAAAAAAGAAGTTTTTGTAACGACGCGTACGAAAAAAAACATTGTTGGCTTCTTCAAGCTATGTTCCAAAAAGTAAGTCTTTTTGTATGTCAGTAAATAGTAGATATTACGCGAAATATCGTTATTACGTTTAATACGATAGAAGACACGGAACATCTCCGTTTATTGAAAAAAAAAAAAAACTATCGCTAATACATTCTCGAAAGAGAATAGCAGAAAAATGATTGAAAGATACGAGCAACATATTTTGACATTGATATCTTGAGATCCAAAATACGCATAACAAACATAAAAAAACATAACAAACTAGTAAGATTGTATAAGCAAAGTAGTAGCTTTCTTCAATAACATCCCCCGTGGCACGGCGATAACAAAGCAAAACACGACCTGATCACGCTTATCAGGCCTGACTTCCCGCGGAAGGGAGCCGTCCTTGCGTCCCCCCTTTAAAAAGCTACGGCGCGGAAGACCCCATGGGGCCCTCGGGGACCGGATAAGATAGAGAAGAGCGAAATGGAAAAAGGTGTACCGTTCACCGGCACGGAGGTAAACGAGCGGCGCGGCACGGCACTTACTCCCCCACCCGCGCGCGCTCTTCCCCATCGTCGACTGACTTCGTGCCGCGGCGAGAGCGTGCGCGCGCGCATTCTCGCACTCGTTCGCGGGACGCCGAGGCGACCGGTACGTTTGTGTCGCGCACTCTGACCTTCGTCGCGCTTCCCTCTCTCTTCCCATCTATTCGTGCGATGTAAACATAGCTGGCAGTTCGGCAGGTGGTCGCAGGTGCGAACGACGCAGTGCCGAGTATCATTCGCGTAGGAGATCGCGTCGCGTCGCGTTTGCCGATTGACAGTGACATCGTAACAGTGTATGACATCCGTTTTTCCTCGTCGTTCGAGAGATCGAGAGCGCGCGCAGAGTGTATTATTATATACCGTTCTTCTCCAACGTGCACACACACACATATATAAACATCGCGGTGCAGTGATCTTCCCGTGCCAAGCCGCGAACCTGGGGTTCGCGGGTTCGACTGTGCCGGATTGAGAGAGGAAGAGAAAGACAGCCCGGCAGTGTCGTGGGAAAGGGAGCAGCGTCATAAATTTTATCGGTAAGCACCGATTTCGTATTTTCCGTTGTCGCACGGAGAACATATTGAATTGATAGAATCGATGTATCGGAGCAGACTTCGCGCGAAATAGCAGTCTGCTTTGATATGTCGTCATCAAATCTTTTTCGATAATATCAAATCGAACACAGAGTGTCACGGATCTTTTGCGTAAAACAGTTAAAAAAAAAATAAATAATTGAGCAAATTGACAATTACACACAATGTTTTCAATGGAACACAAAATTTGTCCGAATTTACTCGGTGGAAAATAACATTTGTGTAGGTTAGATTGTTGATATCTTTATTCGGTTCTCTGTCGCATGTCGATGTCTAACCGATTGACAGCTCTGAAACTTTATTCGTAGCACAAAATATCGAATCTCTCAATTCGAGATACGTGAGTGCGTTTCTCGGTAGCGACGGGATTAAACTTTTTTTTTCAAGCTTTTGTGGAATTTAAATTATGCGCTCCATTCTCGCGAACGCATGAGTACTTAATGCGCGTTGCAATAAACGCGATACGCAATTAACGCGCTATGCCACTCGTGTGGCATTTAACCGGAATAATTTAAACTGACAAATTGTTGGTTATACGCGCGAGCGTCATAATGACCTTCGTCGTAGTAGCGATTTTCTGGCATATATTCAGCAGCAGCGATGAACGTGTGAAGTTTTTATCATTCTCGCGATATCAGTGCACGTCAAAATGACGTGCGGCGGGCATTAATATTTAATACGCGCGCGAGACGTTCCTTTATCTGCGCTATTTATCCGTAAACAAGATCTTTCTTATTCAAGCTCAAGTAATTCGCGAGCCGGTAATGTGTATTTTACAATTTTATTAAAAGCTGTAAATTCCGAAGTTCAAACGGTGTAGCTGTTTAAAATTTAAACACTTAAATATTTAAACTGTTTAAATGTGACAGTTCTGAGACACTTTGTACTTAAAAAAAAACGTTTATAATATGTTTATAATATGTTATAATATAGTTTTAGTATATTTTTTCCGCTCGTGTGCGAAATCAAACCTTTTAATGAAGAATTTGAGTAGAAAAGAATACGACAAATAAATTTACACGCTTTCACTTTTCGGGAAATCTTGTGATTAAGAAGATTGAATTTAATTGATAGAGGATAATGTTGCATTTAATTCTTCCAGTTGTGTGATTAACGTGAAACAAGCCATCAAGTATTTAATTTCGAAAATTAAAGCTTCTGATATTCGCACATGGGCTCGCGGAGTAAGTACGTCTATTAACACGGCGAGCGAGTTGCACGCCCTATTTCCATTCGTGCATTCGCGCCACGTGTGTCGATATGCATGTGTGCTTTGTGTACCTGTGTGCGGAGACGTATAAGGTGATATCTACAAACGGCGAAACTTCGCCCCGAGTTCGTTATGATTAGTTTTCGACTACTTGTGATGTTTGACCTGCTTTCAAAATCTTACTTTACGCTTTTACATATAGCTAATCAGGTTAATATTCGAACAAAATGTATCATTCTTGAATAATTTTGAAAACCATTAAACTTATTTCTAGATGCAAATTTCCCGAAAGAAAGTATTTCATCTACGGAGAAATTCTATGTCGTGTGTAATTAAAATATAATCATATTTTTTGCTCAAGTTGTTATAATTTGAATATAAAATCTTTTCTAACGTTTTTGGTTTAAAGCACACATGTTATATCGGAAATACGTAAAACGATATGAAAACAGTATCGCTCACATGCGATAAGTTGTTCAAATTTTTAATTGAGTGTGTCAAGTCATCGATTAACTTGCGATGGCTGTGATTTTCGAAACGCGATCGGCAAATTATTCATATTCTACTTTTAAAGTTGCGCTCGTTACGCGCTAGTTTTCTACGCGTTTCTTTTATACGCACAAACATTGTACATACACGCACACGCAACTTGCAAATTTATGGAATGCACAGGGAATTTTGATTGCGCGCCGAGATTTTTCAGCCGTTGCGCCGGTAGCATCGCCGTGAAAATAGTTGTTTGCCTATAATAATTCTCCGGACGATCTTCGCGTGCGACGGTCGCCGCGACCGTCCCGCGTTATGGGAATGCGCGTCCGATTATCGTCGTGATTTACGGGCCTTAAAACGTGGGAAAGTTGCTGCGCTTTTTTTGCGCTACGTTCTAAATTTTTACTCATCTAGGCTAACGACCGCATTTAGCTCGGTCGAATCGCCGAAAAAAAATAAATAAATAAAAAATTGGCGCACGACATGCGCGGATGCCGTTCGGGATTAGGATTAATACGTTTTGCTTTTTCGTGTTTCTTACCTTGAAGAAGCGCGCGTTCAAGCGTAATTATTTTCCTAGCAACCGTCGACTATTATAATATGATCGATTCTTCGTACAACAAGTATACGGCGCAATTCGCTGATTCGCAAAAACTTCTCTGAGATCTTGAGTGTATCTTCGAGTGTAATTTTTTTTGTATCTCTCGTCTTATTGCAATTGAGAGTCGAGAGTCGAAAGAGAAAATAGAAGTTTTGTAGTTCTCGAAGAGAGAGAGAGAGTAAAGATTGTTAAGATAAAGATTCGCAGAGTTCAGAATCGAGAGTTGAAAGTGCTTGCTTGTCGTGCAATTAGATTCGTTATATACTTCGAATAGTCAAAGAATAAAATTTATAATTAATCTCGAATTGATACACAAATTTTCCGGCAAAAGAATCTTATTTCCGGGATATTTCCTTGTAAGAGATCTCTCTATTCCGCAACGCGATTTACTGATAAAAAAGAATGGTCGGTGGGGTGGGCGATATTCTAAGACGGAAAACAATGCCACGAACGGAGACGAGCGCATCTTTCCGCTTCCAGCCAAACACAATGCGCGATTTTTACGAGCGGCGCACTGGCGGCGAAGGAAACGTTATAGCTTTCGCGGCACAACCGAACGATATAGGAGTAGCCGGACGGGCAGTGAAAAAATTTTTTTGCTCGACCAATATATATCCACGCACGAGATGCTCTTATGGGCGGCAGCTCGCCTATAAACGTCGCGTTCTGCCGCGACATAGCGCGTTTCCTTCGCATTCCGCGAATTTGCCATTTCCTCCGTTTATTACGTTCGCGAGTAAATTAAATCGAAAGACACCTTTAAGATTGATACACCCCCGATTCTAAAGATAAGAGCACGTTATTCGAACAAATTACTATTTTCTATCGCGTAAGAAACGCTATTGTCACTTAATATCCGCAACGAAATTTGATCAGCTTCTTATGTACTCGGAAAGCCTTCAAGAATTGCAAGATCGATTCTCCAATTATATTCGGCAAAAATCGCGACGCGCGGAAACGACGCCGTGCAAATCTGCCGATCTCGGCTCGGATGGAAAACGATCGCGGAAAGGTATACAGACCCTCCGCATTGGCGGAGAACGTTAACGTGCCGTGACGTTGCTCCGTTAGGATGCTCAGAGGATGAGGTTCGCCATCGCGCGCCGATCGTGAACTTTATTTGCACTCACCTTCTCGTCGTGCCGAATCCGCATCTCGCCCTGCGCGCATATCTCCCACCCCCCGGGGGCGATAGTCATCTCTTTCACGACGATTTACGGTACTCAGACGTCGTATCGTTCTCACGCGTTGAAATTTGTGTAAAATCTTTCAAAAAATTCGTCATTCGCGCACTTTTTTCGCACCATGCGTTATTTATACAACGGACCGCGTCGCAGATGTAATTTGTGCGAATAGTTCGGTCGAGAGAAACGGCTGCAAAATAGCTTTATTTTATGTGTTACGCGTTAGTTGCGCCGTTGTAGATTGATTGCTACGCGTGTATTATCTCACGTGTACACGCGAGAAAGAAATAGTGTTTCGCGCGTTAATCACTTTGACACGCGGCGAGCTTTCGTCGTCTGCGAAATTGTGTAATTTCTTAGTTTTGCGCGAAAGCGACATGATTATTCGTGATATGTTCAGAGTTTACGCGTGTTCGCGGGGCAACGTTCGTAAATCCAGAATCAATATGATAAATCAGCGGGTGAGATAACTGTGCTCGGCGGAATTTCATCGCGTTTAACACGACGCCGCGTTTAGCGTCGGAATTAATCAGACACGTGAGAAACACGCAGCGGTTACACGATACGTATAATGAAAGGAACCGTAGAATATGTGTCCTAAAATACCGCGTAGCGGTTTTTACGTAGCGGATGAGCTCTCGGAGAGGTCAAAGGTGAGGCGAAAATCGGATAACCGTCGAGAAACGTGTACGTATCAGACCACGAAGCACTCGCTCGAGAGAGCCGAATGAATGACGGCTGGCGTGCTGGAATTCCTAATGAAAAACTGAATAGACGTTTGAATAATAAATGCGCGAGATGTCACGCAAAAATATACGATCGGGTTTTGCATACTCGCAACGACAAGCTTGATCTGACTGTTGTATCCAAGGTGACACCTCTCAAAGGTCATCCGCGTATCGTATGTCATCGATGGATCGATAATGCCTGCCGCGATCGGCTTCTTTATCGCGCAAATTATTCGCGTACCGTTTTAACCGTGTGTTCAATCGCTTCGGGAAAATTTGTTGCGTTATCGAAATGTCAGGTTGACGCGCGCGTTGAATTAATTCGTAAATAAGCTTTGACGAGAGAAAGTACATTTTCAATGAGCTCTTGAAAATCAATGTAATTAATAATTTAACCAAGTTACAAGACGAAAGATGATGTTTTATATCAAGTAATAATTAAATTCTCACCGAGGTCTTGATTTTTTTTTTGGTGTACAACGAACGCGTTGCAGCACGCAACTGTCTATTAACATTGTAACGTGTGAAGTCTCAATTTATCTGCACGAGACAGCGCATTTAATTAATATGTAGCTATCAAGACGGGATGAGAGAGAGAGAGAGAGGTCAGTCCTCATCCAAGCTTCGGCTTGACTTCGGCGTCCCAGCTCTCACCTTTTGAATTTTGTGGGTCAATCGAGTTTCATGTTAACGATTATTGCCTTCGAAAGGTGATCGACACCATCCGTGCCAGTGATGGATAACTGAATTAAAATAAGACGAAAGTAGTCTCTCTCTCTCGATTCAATCAAATTTCCTGCTTTCGGTCGAAAACCTTGGTAATCATTTTATGCCGACGGCGAAATCTCTTCGTGCACAAATAAAAGCATACCGAAGCACCGAGAATAGATGGGATAAACCCGAGATTAAATCAATTCCGACATTTATCGTTAACTGTAACATGATTTATTTTCCTCTCTCGCGCGATTGCTACGCACCAAAGCATCTCTCATTCCGCGCATCTCTCTCTCCGCGAATCCTCTCATCTCGTTTAGGTCGCCGGTAACCTTGGTACGCGGAAACGAGACCTTGGCGTGTGCAGACCGCCATAAAGTCTTACCTAATGTTGAGGCCCGGGGAGATAAGGGTGGCCGCGAATAGCGAGCGCGATAATATAGCGAGCCTCGTTCGTCGTGCTCAATGGCTCGAGACTTTCACGAGCATTCCTCACCCAACGCGTCCTCCGCTCTTGATCTCTCTCCTTTTCTCTCTCTCTCTTTCTCTCCCTCGCGAGATTCTCCTCTCGATTCGCCTGTCTCTTCTCTGACGCCGCGCGCGGTTCCGTTCATCTTTTAGCCGCGTTCTCCACCTGCCTCGCCCATCTTCAAGCGCGCGCGCGCGCGCGTGCGCTCGTGTTTCTCTCCGTGTAGCATTTCTGCGGGGCACATCGAAGCGAACACGAGCAGCGTCGCGGAAGTCCCGTTTAACCTCTCGAACCGCGATTTACGAGGCGCTCCGCTCGCCGTGGAATGCTCATTTGAGAGATACACTGTCGGCGGCACACACCGCTACACGCAACCGCGAAGACACACACTCTCGTTAACCCCTTCGAGTTAACGCCCGTGAAAAACGTCGACGAGTACCGTGTGTGCCAGGTGCGGCCGCCGCGTGTCTCGGAGCAATCCATAAAGTTAAGACTGTGTTAGCTCCGGAGAGGGGAAGAGATTTTACGCACCCCAGAAACCGCGGTTCGCGGTCGCACGCTTTAACTATGTTGTCTTTGTCTCGTGTGATTAATGCTGGGGTGTGAAACATTTTGCGCATTACTAACCGTTCGTTACGTACAAAAGCTCGTACCGACATTGAGTATTTACAAATCAAATATTCTTCAGCGGACAGCCACTTAGTTTAGAAATTATTTCCTCACTTGCTGTAATATATTCCACACTCTCTCCTGATGTATGCATATATTTGCCAGAGATCACAAATAGAAAAGCCGCGGGGTTTCACGGGATTCTGTATTTTTTTTTTTTTTTTTTTTTTTTTTTTAGGCCGGGCAAACAACTTCCGAAGACCGTAGGTCAGGAGAGATCGTAAATCTCCACCTTACCTGAAACGCGATCTCGGTAAACTTTCGTGAGGCGTGTGGGGCCTAAAAAGCGTCCGGTTAATATACATTCTACTCCAGAGAGATTCTCGTTGATTCTTCTTGAAGCGCGATCGTGCGTTTGCGTACCGACCGTGTATTTAGTTTTTGAAACATATCTCGAGTTGTTTTCTAAAATGATCCGCGGTCTGCGTATTTTTGAAAAGCGTTTCATAAACTCACGCGAGAAATTACTAAGAAGTGGTGGTTTTAATGTTCTGGGCGAAAGTCACTCAAGTTTTTTTTTTTTAAGATTCTTGAGCACCTTCGAAGATCGAAAGGTCAAAATGCGCGTTTAACGCGTATTGCCTGAATGTGCCAATGAATCTACAGTGTATGATATTTACGCAAGAGAAAGTCGGACAAGAGAGGAACGTCGATGCGTTTGATTTACGTAAATAAAAAAATGTCGATGTATAACCAGCCGAGTTGGCTTCGCGTATTTGATCGGCAATGGAAAGGCGAACGTTAGAGAGGATCCGTGCGGTGCGAGGGAAATCGCGCGCGACACGTAAGAACGAACGCGCTTTACGCTCTCCCGTCTATACGTAAGAGGGCAAAACTCATTTCCCGCCGTCGTCGATCCCTTCCTTCCACCTTGTTCGCATCGCGTTGGTTTCCCAATGGGCCGGGACCGAGCACGAGCGCGGTTATTCAAAACGAAATTACGCGAGTAGTTTCCTGCATAACGAACCTTTCGCCTTACGTATCCGCATTCACCGCGCTGGAGGAATATACCGTAAGACAGGGTTAAACCGCATCAGCTACTATGAATAAATATCGTAATATTATTCCAGAAATTTTTCTCCATCGAAAAGAATTTCAATTAATTTCTTTCTATATTTTTTTTACCGGAACATAATGTTACATCAAAAAATTATGAATTAAAAACTGCAAGTACTATCGAAAGGTTTTTTCTCTTACATAAAACCTAGCGACAATTTTGTTGCGAATTTAAGAGAAACTACAGCTAGATTTTATTCGAAGAAGACACAACGTCACTTCGCAATTCCGAGATTTTAAACAGTAAATATTTTTTTCCCATTGTACTAGGTAGATTTTACGCGCAATAAATTTTCATCAAATATCAGATCGATGCAATAAGTCGATATTTCCAAGGGTTTAATACTTGTGACGTGTCGGATCTGCTAAACACCAGTCTCGAACGGTTTCCATGTAATATTCATCGAACCCTGAATAGCGGTAGTGCCGTGTGTATTCCCGAGAAATGATTATCCTTTGAAAGGATCTGCATTCCAGCAGGCCTCTTTTTGCAAGGCCGGACATTATGGTCTCAATGCGGTTGCGTAACGCACGCACGCGCGCGCACACACGTTCGCGTCCTTTCGTTTCTCTCATCAACGTCACGGTGCGTTTCAGCTCCTATTTCGGTCCTAGTGAATAGCTTCTCATTCAAATTCATTACACAATAAAATACTAATACAACGACATGTTTATGAATAAAGGTTCGGTTTTAGTGAGGAAAAAAGAAAAGAAAAGCAAAGCCTATAAATTAATTGAAGCGTTTGTAATAAAGCAACCACACTTTAAAGCAAGTCGATTGTTCATGCGGTTTTGTAATTTTTGAGAAAAAATATTACACTGTTAAAAATCTGTAAAACTGTACACCGCGGAATAACAAAATTGTACAATTACTTTACAGATATTCGTAATAAGATTATTTTGCTGGTGTTTATATTTGAAGAATTTATCTAGAATATATTCTCTGAAACTATAACAATATAGTCTTCATGTACCGATTTTTTTATATGAATAATTACATGTCAATAATTGCACAATGTCTTCATAGTTTTTGTCTTTTTGACGCTTTAGAAGAAGATATTAAAAATGAGCGACAAAAATATAGTTAAAATGAGAATGCACTGCAAGGTTATTTTTTGTTTCAACATAACAATGAGGTTGTAATTAGCATATTATCTAATGATAGTTTGTATATGTTAATTGTCACTTGTTTTAACCGGTCGTTCGCCAATTGACATGCGGCCGGCGTGGCGTACATTCGCGAACGCAATAACTTTGTATCGCGGCGTGCACGCGATGGTAAATTCAAAGATCGACGCACTCCGTGTCTTCCTGTAATTATTGCAAACACTCGTCACGTACCATCGACGAAATAATAGACGCATCACTTCGCCAATGGCAAGTGCGACTCAACTTGGCAATGCTTGTGAGAAAAAAAAAAAAGAAAGATATAGCCGCTGTACTTGCTCTTGTCGGCGATGCGTATAATAGCTTTATTAACACGACGCGTAACACAGCGTCGCATTAATAAAACGCAATTGAATGGTAATTAGCGCACATTTGCGCGCATTGTAATTCGCAACGCTTGCCACGACTCTGAGAGTATCAATTTTTCGCTCCGCGGGATTCGATTTCTTTTTCTATGAACCGGAAAATTGACGTCGAAGCTCTTTCAACCAAGGAAAACTCTCAATTGGATTACCGCGCTTAATGAGAATTGCGCGAAATATTCCTTCACGCAATAACAAATAAAAAATTATTGTTCGAGGTTTCACATTTTACGCGCGCGTTTAGTATTCGAAAAGAAGTTTCAATTTTCTACATGGAATTTCCAGGATGCAGTTTCCGCCTTGCGTATTCTTCTCACGCACTCACGGACTAAAAATAAATGCATTACGCGCTGGGTTCGTCGATGATGCGCGTTTTTGCATCGACATTTATTCGCAGTTATTTCATCGAATCGATCGACGCACCGCGATCGTGGAACTTGGAAGCGAGGAAGCTGGGCAAAAGGGCAACGCTACGATCACAAGAGGCGAAGGAAACGCGGAAAGGGAGACACGGAGGGACTAACCTCTGTCTTTCTTTCTCTCTCTCTCTCGCTCTCTCTCTCTCTTTCTGGTGTATATAGTTATACTTTCGTGAGGGCTCGTCGGCAGATAGATGCAATCGCGCGGAAACGTGGCTCGTTGCGCGCCGCGCCGCGTTAAAAGTCTTCGCGCGGCCAGAAATGATTATCGCTCCCGCGAGTCGAAGAAAACTTACGCGTGTATACAGGCGTAATTATATATGCATATCCCGGCACGTAACACACAAGCTGAAACGGCCCGTGAGCGCTACGAGTAAATAGCTGCGTGAACATGAAGGAGAAGGAGAGAAGAAAGAGAACAGTGCATCCGCATATATATATATATGTATATATATATATATACATATATATGCGTGCGTGTTTAACCCGCGCAAGTGTTCGACGCGTGTTGAGCTGCGTGGCGTTGAGCTCGGTGATTATTTCCTCTTTACACAGCAATTACTCGGGAAATCGCGTTATATCTTTATATTCGCCTTCGTGGTTTGCTAAAATATCGTATTTTTTTTATTTTACCTCTTTATTATACGTGCTTAGCGTTTGTAATATATAAAACGTTGCCTGCGGCGTTATCCGTTGACGACGACGTGTGGAGGTCCGCATGAAAATGAGCCCGATTCTAATCCCCGCCCTTTTCTTCCCTCCGAGTTTTTATCTTCCTCTTACATTCGGCGAAACGAACCGCAGGCATATATTACGACCGGAGTGATTCATCCCTCCGGAGAGGCGCGGAACAGTTCTACTTTACGGCGTCCATAAATATGCGAGATGCGTTCACAAATTACAAGCGAGACGTTCTCGCACAAAGGTAGAAAGTGAAGTGCTTCGCGTAGATACGCGCGGCACGATTCTCTATCAGAGATCTCCGGTAAGTGAGGACGTTGCGCACGTAGCCGGTGTATATATACGGTATACGTCTATTGTGCCAGCGGCGTAAGAGCGATCGTACGTAATGTGTTTCGGTCGGATCCTAATCTCGACGAATACGCGGCTCCTCGCATGGTGCCATGGACAATACGCACACGTTCCGCCGACCAACACGCTCGACGTGTCCGGCATGGCTGATCGTCTCGTCGCGCCTCGTACATATCTTCGACATATATTCGACTCTATCGCTCCTTTGTTCCTCTCCCCGCGGAGGATGTGCACGCGAGAATGTGTGCCAGCGAAAGTAATCGGGAAGCAACGAGCCGAAAATCATTACGGCTCGATGAATCGTCCGTGATTCCTTTAGAAACTGCGTCTCGCGCATCGGAAGTCTAATCCGGTGATGGTAATCACCGGATTGTTGTAATGACGGGAAATTTATGCGCGCGACCTTGGCGATATTGTGAACTTGTGCGTTTAACGCAACCGATCTTCTAGAGAAACACGACGAGGCGAGGAAATGTCGAAGACTCTTCAACTATATCTAACAATTGCATTAAAATAAACAATTGTTGTAATCAGCAATTAGAAACAAAAAGAAGATCGATATATCGATATGCGATATTATGATGTTTGCATAGAAAAATCTTATTCCTGCTCAAAACGCTTAGTATAGCAGTACTACGTAAATTGCCTCTCTCTTTTACTTGAAATTACAAGCTAGAAGAGAAATATATATATATGTACGTATAATTGTGTGTCTTCAATAATCCTGAATGAGCTTAGTCAATTTTACGACTTCTTTCGGAGAAAGAGATCGCGAAGGCGCGATCATCTGTGCGATCAATTTGCTCCTCACTTTCGTAGTACGTTCACTCAACCAGGGAGAGAGAGAGTTAGACAAGGTAGACTTTAGTAATCGCGCTCAATTTGCGCCTATTTTACGCGAGCGAATCCACCAGGAGCGAAGGAGACAGGGAGAGGAACGACGAGGAAGGGAGAAAAGAGTTATTCTCCCTACGATCTATGGATGGACGCGCGTCGGCGAGGAAACGTGGCCTGAGGGATCGTACGCCACTTTAAATCGGCGAGGCGCGAGAAAGAGAAGCGATGGGGTGACGCGAGGAAGGAAGCGAGGAAAGGGAGAGAAGGAAAGGGAAGAGCAGAACGGTGGCTAGGCGGTGCCCTTTCGCGCACGTACCCGGGGCTCCCATCGAAGCTTTCTTTCCCTCGCGAGCTCCCCGTTCCGCGTAGTCCATCGAGATATCCGAGCCTATAAGTGATCTTAATGACCGCCGCTGGCTATAAAGTCCGAGATTCCTCCGCATCGGCAGCGGATTCCGCCTCGTGCACTTCTCTGCGTTACGTGCGCGCAACGCCGCCGTATATAATGACTCCTAATGACATCTTACCGATTTACGATCGATTGACCCGGGAGCAGGCGAGCGCCGTTCCACGTACGCTATTGTTAAATTCGTGATGGATTTACTGTTTCGAAAAGCGCAGATAATATCACAGTTTACGACTCTGTTTTTTATTTTATTTTATTTTTTTATTATTTTAAATTGTTTTACTTAATGTACGCACGGATAAATTGATTGCTCCAATTATATCGGAATGGTGATGAATAACTTGTAATTATAACTGTAGATGATAACGCCGCGGGTTCCAGTTGTGCCTGTCTTGTATAATGAGTCGCGATGATATCTCTCATCATTCGACTCACCATCGATTGACCCGGGGAATTAATTAGTTCCTGTTAAGCTCTCTTGCGTATAAAATATATGTTTTGACATCGTAGAGAAATACCCATTAATTTTACAATTAGTTGCATTATTTGTTTTTTAGCTTCTACAAGAAAGAAGATATTTCTAGTAGATGTTATCTATAAAGAGATGCGTTTTCTACTTCTGATGTTTAATTATTTTCGATAAGCAAAACTTTCGTGCGAATGCGCAACATTTTCTTCTTTACTATATCTTTCCGTATGAAATTCCTCGCGATAACCGTGTTAACCGGAAAAAGCGGAAACGCGCGTTTCTTCCTCGACGAGCAAACTCGCCGCTCGTCGACTCGACGAGGTGACTCGCGCGAAATTATCGTGAGCGCCGTGCGTAACGCGAGTTGCCGAGAAATCTTTCCTTTCCTCCCTGTTCCTCTCTTTCTCGTCCACGCTGGCCGATCTCTCGATCGCCAACGGTTTTCTCAACGTGCATCGCGATTTCTCGTTTTCTCGCAAACGCGCCTTTTCGGGTTCGTCCGCGTGCCGGCACGACTTCGTGCCTTTCACGCGAAAATCGGGACCGGTTCGCCCCGTTCTCCTCCGTTGTCATTGCCATCGGCATCGCTATTATCATCGTCATCGTTGTCGTCGTCCTGGCCGTCATCATATCTTCTCTTCTCACGCGACCTCGATCGCGCTCAAACGACCGGCGGTTACGAGCGCCCGTATCGCAATCGACCGATTTCTATATGTTCCGCTCGCAAGTCTTTCTATTCTTCGGTATGCGTTGTTCGCCCGGGCTGTGTGTGCGAAAGCGAGTCGAGTTCTCTTTCTATAACGATATTGTGACGGCAGGTATATCGATATCTTCTCTTTTCAATCAATTACTTTAACCTTTTGAGAGATGCGACGATGATCGAACGCGTTGCGTTAGCTATTCGCTAAATTGTTATTTAAATATTTCGTCTCGCTGTTTGTGAGAGATATGTAAGTAAAAGCATATGTAGGTGTACACCGCGCGCTTGATTTGTGGAAATATTACGTGTGGAAGAAGATGGACCGCGAAATAGGTTGGCGAGCGGAGGCAATCACAGAATGTTTGCATCAGTAAAGATTGTTCATAAATAATTTGAATTACATTTACCCGGTGTGTGTGCCATCATTATATTTGCACGTCCTACATGAGAAATAATACGCAAGAGATATTACGCAAGAGAAATTGCGTCTAATATCGCAATTACAGCAGATACGTACCGACTACCGCGAACGTCTAGGTATTTCAAATGGACTCTCTTCATTCACGGGCGGGATTCATTAAAAAGAACCCGTCGTATTAGATTAATACTATACACTGTACGCAGTGGGAATTAATAACTCATATCCATAAGCACGATTCTCTTGCTTTCGCAATAATGCATCGTAATAATTGTTTCTCGCATTCCTTTTCCTATTTACCAATTTAGATTTAACGCTCATTATCATAATCTGACACTATTGCATAATTTATTAATACTGTTGCCTCTGTTCTTTTTTTTTTTTTTACTTTTCTGAAACGCGGCTACGCGCGTGATTATCAATGGATTACAAGATACCCTCGCAGAGAAGCGTCGCGTGCTTCTTTAATAAAAAAAAACAAAAAATAAAAAAAATAGTACAAATAGCTCAAACAAGCGTTAAATTGCACATCTAGCCGATAATGCCTCGTGACATTGTTTGCTCTCCGTCCTACATAAGAAATAATATTGCGCAAGTGAGATTACGCCTTAATATCGCAATTACAATAGAGGTGTATCTGCGTGCCGAACGATTACGATCGTTCACATGGCGCGCGCAGATACGAGAGCGCGTCGATTGCTCGACTCGCCGCTCTCGTACATACATACTTCGCACAGGTCCTCTCGTGCCATTCGCGGAATGCGCCGTCGACACGCGGAGGTCGCGCCGTACGAACAAAGCGAAAGTGAGTGAGCTCTCTCGATGCGTGAGCGATCGCACGCAAAACGCCGCCCGATGGTGTTAAACACTCGGAACTGAAGTCAGCAGGTTTTTCTTTTTTCAGCGATAAAATATTTAATATAAAAATAAAATTATTTATTGCTGACAGTTTTTTCTTGTTGCTTAGTAGTAGCTTGACAGTCGTATATTCCGTGAATTTTAAGATTTATCGTAAAATAAATTAGCACTCGAGATTTTACACGCGCGAGAGTTTACAGTTTTAAATCCATACTCGTTGAAATTCTTTGACGTGTATTTTTTAGCGAATTGCGGAAAGAATAACTCAGATTTATGTACGTGCGATTAAGTTGCTTTACATCTTGTTGCGATATTATACTTACCTATTACGTTACACATTTATTACGTTAGGCGAATTATGCAACGGAAGCAGTTACGATACTTAAACTTTCCTGCGTTTAAATTTATTTCTTGCTTGCTCTGCCTTAACGTCGTTTCCTGTTCGGATGCTTGCGCTTTACTTCGGGATTCCAATCCATCAAGCGGCTCTGAAGCCTGCTGCCTCGTTCATTACATTCTTAGGAGAAGGGAGGGATAGAACAGGCTACACTTCCACGCGCGTATTTGAAACGCGAACGCGTTAACGTGTGTGTATGGCTTACGCACACACATACACATATGCTGTTGTCGATTCGTTCGCGAGCGATAAGGCGAGGAAAACGAAAGTGAGGTGGGTCGGGCTGAATCGTATCGAATCCGTGAGAGCATATCCTTGGCCTGCGATCGAGCAGCTTCGACATTCCGACGATTACCTCTCCCCCCGCGTTGGCCAATACCGTCGAAACACATATTTAATTCACCGCCGCAGTAGAGACCGAAATCGCCTTTTCACTCGATGTATTCTATAAATTTATTAACAATAAAACACGCGCGCCTATTTATTTCTCGAAATTTTATGCACGAATTCTATAGCACATATTTCGAGCGTGGTGATTTCAATGCCGGTGAAACTCGATTCGCGCTGAGTGGAGATTTCAATGCCCGGGAATGCGGTAAACGTCTACATTCGTCGATATATCTACGTTGACGTTATCTGTACCTATAATTATCTTACTTTTTTGCAGAAATGTTAACTAAATCTTGTCAGCTTGAACGTTTTTTGTGGAAAAACTGAGATTCATTATTGTGAGATCGTATCTCTTGTGAGCGCTACACATACCTACCGTATGTCCGACGTACACCTGAGTCCGGCCGCGGTATGTCGAACAGAAAGGCACCGTTATCGCTTGCGATACGTTCTTGCAACGCGAACAAGTGGTTGATGCCCGCTCCTTTCTGGGATGCAGACATAAAACGCGTAAAGTTTGAAAATCTGCAAACGAAACTCGGTTTCAAGTTGCGAGACACGTTGTTTTTGTCTCTTTGTGAGCGGCTTTGTGTCACCCACTTGAATAACAGTTTGCTTTTTCACAAAGCACATTCAGTTCTTTATCTACCGAACAAAAAAAAATACATACATCAAAAGCAAAAATTAGTTCGTGGTTTTTTTTTTGCGTTCGTGCTTGCGATTTGAGTCACGTTCGTCGAAGGAGGTCGTGAAAAAATCGCGAATGTCATAATGAGGATGCACGCACGTGCCCGGCTTCCCGTACAGGAAACACGATCTCGATACAGTAGAATATATCGATCGGGACAGTACGAGACGGTCATACTAATCGATCCGGAGAAATTTGCCGTGTCCCGGAAACGGACGATGCAACGAACTGCACGCGGTACCGTTTCGCGCGACCGGCCGAGCAAGTGCATGTTACGATAGATGTTGAAATGACTCTGATATCGAGTAGATATATATATGTGTGTGTTTTATCAAGTCAAGACATTTATATAGATACACATTAAAATTCGTTCGCGATGTAATTAACGCATCGTGATTTATCTGAGAAACACTGAACGCGGAATTTTACAAACACCAACTATTACAAGAACAGATAGCTATTACAAGCAGTCTTTTCTCCACAAACCACGTTAATCGCCAGCCACGCTATATACGCGGAATTTGTGCGGACAATGATCATAATTTATGCACAATTCTTGTAATAGCTATGCTTTCTCTTGCTTTCTCCGGAATTTTGTGAAGCAAAAAGTATTTCTTTATTTGAAAAGATCACAATTATATGTATATAGATTATTTTATATGATAACATACTTTTACGGCTCTGTGTGATATAATATTATTTAAATAATACCGGAAGATGCGACTTCGTGGTGAAGTCGATTGCTACCTTTCGTTTTCTTTTTTTTTTTCCATTAAAGGTGTATACCTACTTATTTGTCGATCGTCGATTCCAGCGAAAGGAAAGACTTTTTTGGTGGCAGTTTATATGGACGAAGCAAAACATGAACAGTCAAAACGCGCACATACATCTACGCGCGATGAAAAGAGAAAGAGAAGAAAAAAAAAAAAAAAAAAAAAAAAAAAAGAAACAGGCCTGCGCCGACGGGTGTAAAATCTCTTTGCCGACGTCGTTACACAATTTACGGCGAGAAAGCTGTCGAAGATTCCGCGCCGCGCCGATTTTCACTTTTTGACGTTAATTTCGCCGCCGCGGGGCGGTACCCGACGTACGTAACGATCGGAATCTCTGCGCCGCAGTGCCAGGCGCGAAGTGCAAGGATGCGTCTGCACTCGTCAGCCGCGAGCGCGAATCTGCAATTTTATACTCTATTATTATCCACGAAAATAAGGATCAAGACAAACACAATATTATCGTGATTACATAGACCGAGGAAGGAAGCGCGGGAAATCTGAGACGTCGCGTACTATGCGCATGATGTTGTTGCTAATTGAATAAAGTAAATTATTAAAGTAACATCTCCCTCTCTCTCTCCCTCCCACCACGTCAGACGAACTCTGTGCATGGGGACGCATTAATTTTATTAATTAGACTCTCTATTCCGCGCCAGGAAAGTGCTTAATTCTTCCACGTGATACGGATTATCTCTCACGCGGGATAAACACATTTTTCAAGCGGTGATCTCGATACGAGGATGCGACGCGTCGCGGCTTACTAGGATCGCTAATTCGCGCTCTCGTCTGCGGCTTTCGCTCGGGTTTTAGGTTTTAATTAACGAGCCGTGCTCTCACGGCACGGCTTCCTTGAGAACAACTCGCGCCCGGCATTGTGTCGGCGGCGTGTTCGCCCCGTGTGTGTTTACTCTTCCCTTTCCTGTAAGTCGGCATCAGCACAGGCGCGTAACACCTCTTCTCCGGCGCAGCCGCGAACGAGAAGTAGACGAGCGTACGCGCGTAGGCGTACGCAGAATGTGATACGTTCTCAGCATCGAGACTTCGCTTCCTCCGTACCAGAGTATATTTTGCACTCAATATGCGCGAGCAGACACAGTTGTTACAGTTTTGCCGTCAAGCCACTTGAGAGATTTTAATTTTTACACTTAAAAAAAGAAATAATTAAATTTAAGATAGTGTACATTATTCTTGTGTACGAAAAAAAATAACACTAACGCACAGTCCTGGGAAACTTGTGGCTGACTTTACGACCCCTCGTATGTGCTGACTGCTGGCGAGCTGGTTATCGGACACGCTCGAACGCCGGCGAGCACATCTCTCGGATTTATTATTCTGGGAATTAATATGCACATAAGAATGACGATGTACGACTGTTTACTGTAATAACTGCGGCGAGACGCGGCGTTAATTAAAGGTAACGGTATGCGGCGTGCGTCCACAAACCGATCGCGCGCGGAGGGAAGGTGGTACGGGTTAAATTGCACACACAAGCGCAATAAATAAATATCCGTCTCTCTTGCGCCGCGCGGACGAGAAATTATACTTTATCGCCTATGGGGCCACGACTTGATGCCCGAACCACGGATAAATTCCGCGGACGGTTTATTCTTTATCTGTCAAGCTTAGTTAGTTTTCTTTTTCTTCGTACGAGGAAACGAGCAAACGCGATATTTCTCCGCGCGGTTCGCCACAGCTCGCTTCGTCCGCGGAATGCTCGGTTCGTTTGCCGCATTTTCCTCAAACAAAAGTATGCCCGAGGCATGAAGAATTTTTTGACATGACGCAATCGTACGAAAATTAATCGCGCTGTGTCGCACTCGATCACGAAAAAACGAAAAAACAACAAAATATCGACGAGATCCGTCTGCTTCTCAGACGCGCAACATATATCACTCGCGCGGGCCGTAGATCAATCAATTAACCGATCACGCTTTCTCGATCGACTTGTTTGCAGTTTTCACTGGATGTCGGTCGCGCGCTCCGATTACTCTCCGCACGTAAAAATGTATTTTTTATGCAGGCAAATTAATGCGACTGTTACACATATGCAACGCGTCAATTTATTATCACACGAACTATATGTAGTTGTAAAAAAAAGATAGGGAGAAAATCTTGCATCTAAAAGTGTTTTTTTTTTTTCACATATTTGTTGCTTTTGATTCCGAAAGGACTTTATTCTCAAATGACTTTAACAGGCAGAGCGAGTTGCTTGATTGTCCCGCATTGTTCTCAGACTTTTCCCCGAAGAAAATAGCGATCAATTTTTTCGTCCCGACGCGAGACGGGAGATAAAATCGCGGTGCGTTCTCGCGAGAGAACGAGGGAGGAGGAGAAGAGAGAACGTTTTGTAACCGTGAATGGAGGGAAAACGGAAGGCAACGAAGGCGGAAAGAAAAGCTGCGTGGCGACTTTCGAATGTCGCGAGAACGCGACTCGTCGGTCCGTAGAATCTTTTGCGAGAGATGCACGCGGCTAGTCGCGCTATGTTGCACGAGCAAATGTCAAAGCGTCGCTTATAAAACGTTCGTAATAAAACTTTGACATATATGTCATATCTATAAAAAGTGTTTATATAAAAATTATTCTTTACATATAATTTTTAAATTTTGTTAGAATATTGATTTTGTCATTGATATAGTGAAAGTATGTCTTTCTAATTAGATAGTTCTCTCTCACTACGTGAACACATTCTATGTGAGAACTAAGAACAGACCTGTAATTTTTCGTGACGTAAACATCGTGTTAATTACTCGTCGGAATAAAATTCTCTGCGTTTTTTTTTTTTTTTTTTTTTTTTTTTTTTTTTTTTATACTTGCCGGGCGTCAACAGCGGCTCCTTTTAGTCTCTGAGACGCCCTCCGGTCATCGGCGATCTGGGTCACAATTAAGAAGAAAGCCTCACACAGAGTATCGATACTATTAACGCTTGCTCAAACCTGCTAAAGACTTTCACATCGGTCAAACAAATTATAATACTTTCTGCGTATGTTGAAACGTAGAAAATTACTACGAGAATTAATTTTTATATATTTATTGTTCAAAGAGGAATTTTTAATCATATTAATACTCAACGTTACATTTATGATAAAACAATTATAAGAATATTGTTTTAATTTGAGATATTTTTCAAGTTTTTTCACATTTTTGTACTTTCTTTTGTACACTTATATGTTATCTTGATAACGATCCAAGTTCTCTTTTACCAATCGCGAAAGAACAAAACGGACGCGGTTTGCGGCACGCGTTGCATCTCGTTTCGAAAGTTATATTCTCTCGCCGCAAGAACTCGCTTGTTGCGAATGACCGGCCGCTCGCGTGACCCAACGTCCGTCTAACGCGTGCGTTTTGTTCCGTCTAGCTTCCGTTCTCTTCGGAAGGAACTGGACCGGCTCTTGTTCCGGTGAAACCGCACCCGCGTCTCTCTCTCTCTCTTAGCTTATCTCGTGACTGTTCGTTTATCAAGTCCAGTCTCCCTCGCGGTTTTCTCGCGTCTTTCCGCGAACGCAAATTCGTTTCTCTCGCGCTGTGATCGCGTGAACACGACCGGATACGATATCGCAGTACCAACGACAAGAAAACTTTCGTAATCTCACCACGTCGTCAACTTTGAGGAAGAATAATCTATGCAGTCGTAATGTGAAAGTTTACCGTTATTTATACGTACACAGGCTTTCTAAATGTAATTTAATATTTATTTTAATAACCTTGGGTGTTTTTGATTGAATACTTCTTAGTATCAGCCATCTCGGAACGAGTTTCTCGGACGACGTCAAGGACGAGCTCACGCGAACGAAACAGAAAGAAGGATTATTAGAGAACACCGCAAGATTAATGACGTTGACGCTCTTCTCACCGTAATATCGTGTGTCCTGAGTAGAATTTGAGATTCTTAATGACTGTTATATTTGAGCTTTTAATGCTTTGCCGTGTCAGTCATTACACCCGGCTACAGCTAACATCATATAACGTTCCGGCAAAGTGTCGAAAGTGATTTATTCGCTCCGAGAGAGCCAGTTGTTTCTTCGTTTAAAATTATCGGGAAAATGTTCGCGATTTGGCACGTACGATTGCCAAGTAATACGTAACGATATTTCTTGCGGAATGTCAGGTCGAATCAACCGTTATTCAATACAGCCGTCGATAGCCGACGACGCTGGGCGCAAACGCGATTAACGGACGCTACGGTTTTCTCTCTCTCTCTCTCTTTCTCTTTCTCTCATACACGCATACTACGGTCTCTCGATACACCATATTTCATTATCATCGGATTAGATCTGTTAAAATTATTTACGCCTAACACAATGGTCACGCGAAAATCCCCGTAGGAGAGACGCGACTGCGCCGCGGCATAATTCCGCACGTCGGATTACGTTTGTCGCCCGGCACCGAAAGACGTCCGCGACTTGCTGCACGCATACGCGAATAAAGCCGTCGCGGAGTTTACGACGGAATGCGCGTCGCGTTTAACCAGAGGCGCGTCTAATCCCCACGCGATACGTAAATTTTCATAGCGCAACAACAAATTCCGCCTGGATAAGCCGCATTAATATCAATGATAACGCGTTAAGTAACGGTTTGCGAAGAGGGGAAAAAAGTCACCGATGTAATGTATAAGGGGATTTAACGCGTTTCCCCTCTCCCCTGCACCAGACGTGTCCTCACGCACTTCGACTTAAACCTGCGCGCGGAGACGATTTTCTCGCGCGAACTGAAAATTCAGAAAAAAAAAAAAAAAAACGAGTTGGAAAACATATGAAAAATATAAATCACGATTGTGGATAGCTTTCTCGCAACAATCTTACTTTATACGTATTCGTTAAGATTTTGTTTACATGCAGTGTGTGTAGTTGAAATGTGTTCGAACATATTCGATTTGAGAGATGCGAGGAATCTAAAGAAACCGTCGTTCGGAAACGCGACATTCTCGTCGCGAAAATTACATTCGCTAACAGCTGCGAGGAAAGCGCAGCATCTGAAAATGTACACGCGCTTTCTCCTCGTCTGACGGAGGCAGGCATGTAAAAGTCAAGGTTGTTCGCAGACGCGGGTGTCCTTGCGACAAATAGGTTCGCTTCGAAGTGGCGGAAAAGATCGCGCGAGCGGTGGCCGACAGCTTTTACGGTTCGGTTGCGATTCGTTTCTCGTTCGCGCAGAAATCTGATGAAAACTAGTTAAAGGAGGCAATTCGCTTTCGCTGCAGCGAGAAAGAGAAATGACCGGTCTCGCTCTGTTGTTACGGTGCATTTAACTAAGGCAATAGCAAAGTTGTTCCAATGTGTATCCAATAATATCAAACGGCTCTGAGAACTTAGAAAAGAACAGATGCGTTTCAACCGGGTTCGCGGTTTTTTACCGCGAATTATATTGTCAGAACGCGTCTGTAACGTCGTAAAGCTCATAACAGTACTACATGTATTGCATGTGGATCCTTTGCAAGGATCATTTTACCGTCGCAACGATAGTCCGCGGTCGTGGCGGAAGAGCGAGTGAGAGAACTGCTCACCCGTCGACTCTGGTGACAACGTAAAGAGTCTCTCGCGCGCAGCAACCATATGGCGCACTATACGTGCAGCCGTAACAGAATATCCGGACGTTCATGCCGCGCGCATAAATAAGACAGCTCGGAGTGGAACTAGCGAAGGCGTGCAAATTCGCGCAATATGCGTGAGGCATGACGCGCTTCCTCATAACTGTACCGAAGAGGGTATGGATAACGTCTCGTGTGTGCCTCGGACGCTACAAGA
The DNA here is from genome assembly GCA_014825455.1 of Pseudomyrmex pallidus. Classification (NCBI taxonomy): domain Eukaryota; kingdom Metazoa; phylum Arthropoda; class Insecta; order Hymenoptera; family Formicidae; genus Pseudomyrmex; species Pseudomyrmex pallidus. Next base: position 5,097 of record QVNV01023667.1, on the reverse strand, counting down.
ACCCCATGACGGTCGGTCTGCTAAAACGAGCATCTGGCCTCTCCTCGAGAGAAAGAGTGAGAGTTTTTTAAGCGGCCCCGATCGCCGCTTCGCTCAATGTTTCGCCTATGATTTGAGCCATTTATGTTCCGTAGTCGACATTGAAGACGTGGAAACTCGAGATAAGCAGCGGACTTCAATAACGAGGAACGGTAATCACAATGTTTCTAAGTGAGAAGCGGTGATACCGGAGAATTACACGGAGTAGAGAGACGCACGCAAAATTATCAAGAAATCTCAGCCTCAATATCCACCAATCATCAAACTACAGGTTTCTTCTTCTTGCGAAAAAGGTTTTAAAGGCTAATGGTTAAGACAACCTCGGCGAGGTATAAATCCGCGAAGAGAGGCTCGCGTTCGCCGAGTACACAAGCCGCACGAGTCGTGTGTGCAAGGTGTAACGCGATAGAAACGGCGTGCGGACGTAGCGCACAGGTGTGTGCGAACTCGAACGCGTATCTCTTCCTACCCTTTTCTTTGTCTCTTCCGCGTCGCGATCTTTCCCTCTCGCGCTCCGTCCGTTCACCGTTTTCCGCGAGTTTTACTCGATAAACTCTCGATATATCCGCTTGTTCGCGCTGGAAGGAGTCGAACGTTGTACAGCGATCCGCAGGATTCCTCGCGACACGATCAGGTGCAATGCGATTTTATTTATTAATCCAAAGAAGATAAAATCTATCTTGTTTTCCCAACACTGACGTTCTTGACAAATGTTTGGAAATTTAGTTCGCATATTGCTATTTCCATTCTTGAATTTTAATGAACATCTCAGCTGAAGGATTCTTTATATAATGGGTCTATTTAATTCTCTCGTGACGAAATTCCGTGTTGCGAGTCTCTCTTTCGATCTTAATTGATCAATCAACCGGGACTTTGTTTACAGCATTCGCACGGTCCGTTGCGAACGCACCGAGCGAGATTAGCCGCGATTCGTCACGATCGGAGATCGATTCGGAGAAAGAGAGGGGGATTGTGTCGAATCGGAAAGGCCGTTCTGTTTATCCGAAGTCGAATTACCGTGGCGAACGTTCGCGGTCGTTTTCAACAAGCGTTCACTTGGGGGAGAAGGGTCGCGAAACGCGCGCGGTGGTGGTCGCGCGCGAAGGCCGGCGGAAGGATCGCGCGCGCACGATCTAACAACGATCCTTTTGATACAGCAACAAGTGGAAATGGCGGCGTGAAAGCGCGGTACCGCCTGGGACCGCCGCCGATTATTGGCTACCCGTATAGCAATAACCGCGTCGGAACGTTGAAAAGTGCGCGGAGCGAGCGCGGCCGCTCCGGCGGAACCGGGGCAATAAATAAGCGGCCAGATCGGCGCAATTATGTGGCAGATTAACATCTATGACCGCGGTGTACAGTTACGGCGCGGGTTCGCCGCGTGCACGCGCGCGCATGGCAGTCACGAGATACAAATGCGCCGCCGCGTATATGTACGCGAGATGCGCCCGCGCGTGCATCACGTAGGTCACGGCACTACCGTGGAGGAAACAAGCGGGCCGCGAACGTTACCACACAGACATGGGTATATAAATGGACCAAATTGAAAAGTTCGTAATAAGAACGAGGAGGAATGCGCGAAAAAAAAGAAAAAAAATTGAATATTTTGAGAATCTCTTACTTAGTTTTACGGCAAGATGTAATTGTTACATCACACATAAAAAACGATGAGATCTTGTTAATTATCCACGCGTCGAGTTAGGTCCTCTATCGCGACGCGGAGACGTCGCAAGTCTCGAACGAACGGTCCGTTACCAAAGTTACTCTGCGACTCTTGCTTTCACTTTTTAATGATGCGATGAAGGAGTCGACCCACGCGGCACGACTGTGGGTGCAGAAACGGAACGGCGGCGGCGGCGGCGCCGCAATGAGAGAGAATTCGCTTTTTGCATGGAATACTGGCTGGCTTCCTGTTAAAAGGCGAGTCTTTTTCTCTCTCTATCTCTTTCTCTCTCGAGACGCGTGTGTTGCCGCTGCATTGGAATCATCACCGTGTCCGCGCGATGAGTATTTTCTTTGATTACGAGAGGCCGACTTCCGGTCTGCGACCGATCGCCGCGTATATCACGTAGCAATCGTTAAAAAAAATTACTGTTTAATTACTGTAAAGTTTCATCTGCGTTACGCGTGCGCGGTGTGAAAACTGAAAACCGCATTGCGTAATCTCGCCGATTTAATCAGTCGGAATTTAAATAAGCGATACAAATTTTGAAATTAAAATCGTTTCTCATTAAATATGTGTTTTCATAATTACGGTAAGATGTTACACACGCACATTACGCATATTGAAAGTGTGTCTTTTTAAAATATCCGATATGAGATTGTTCCTTATTTTATTTCGCTCACATAACGCGCTGATTTATTTAATTATCTTCCGAATAAAACCAAACTCATCGTGATATAATATGAAACTCATCGTGAGTTTTGATAGACACAATCCGCAAGAAGAGGATCGTCGTCCGCGGTGATTTGTCATCCGGTGACCGAGACGACACGCGTCGAAATGAATCTTCGTGCGAAATTACGTGTTTTCATCACACGAGTTGCCGGTATATTCCGCAAGCTTTTCATACTATTCGTATAGAAACAATGAATCTCAGAGAGAGAAAAACAGAAAAATAAATACCTACTTGCGTAAAAAAAAGTAAAAGAAAATTGCAGCAGAGTAAGTGAAACTTTTGCGAAAAATTATTCTGATCATTTTACATTCTGATAATGCACTCATAGTTGCATCACGTGCCGTGAGATCGCGGAAAACATCTCGCAGAAAATCGCTATTGTGATAAAGATCGTTGTCTGATTATGGTCGAACACATCTCTCGTTTTTCACCGTAATGTGTAGTAGTATACATGATACCACCAACTCTTGCTCAGTCTCGAGGGTTTTCATTTTTAACATCTTGGGAATCCGGTGCGTAAAATTTAAACTCGTGTCTCTGTGTGTTTATGGCCAAAGCACGGACGAGGATTGACTGGTTATTTTTTTAGCATACTTTTCAATTTACGCTATTATTATCGCAGTGACATATTAAAAATTAGATTGGGTTAGATTTTTACGGGAAGAGGGTGCAAGAGAAGAGGGGCGGAGCCCCACGTGTACGATGGTATGTGATACAAAGAAAATGTTTTATAATATCTCAAATGTCCATTCGGGCTTTGACCATAACATCTCCACTATTATTCTCAATTTCTCTTTCTCTTTTTGTCCGCGTTTTCTAATTTCACGACATCTGTACAGAGGCTTTCTTTGCAATCGTAACCGTGTTCTGAGCAAAATGTGAATATCTCCACGCAATCTCTTTACAAGCATCGCTGAAACACACGAACTGCTCGTGTATTCATTCACGATTTATATCGAACGATTGTTTACGCAACCATAAGGATGAGAAATGCATCCGCTTCTTTCATCGTATTTGAAACGCGAAATATTTCGCGAAAGCGTTGCGCGTGCGATTCACTTTTCCCTCACGGCGACTGACTCATTCGCGCGGGATGATCATCAAGACCGCGTAAATTGGTTTTGCTACTACCTACGAGCGGCCACGGACGGTGCTCTCTAAGACGTATCGGGGGCGCGCGTTCCGACGATGGGCAGCGAACAGACGTACGAAGAAAAAAGATGGAGAGAGCGAGATAGCGAAAGAGAAGAAGCAGGCGATGTAACGACGGTGCGCCGGCGTAAGCACGTAATCACGTACGCATTGTGCTAACTCGCAAATAATGAAAGCCGGGAGAGCGCAACACCCCGTGAATCCTACGCGCGCGTGCAGCGCGCGCGAGAATAACTTGAGCGAGAGAGGCGGAAGAGGAGAAACCGCGCGCACAAAGAATAGCGAATACGGAACGAGCCGTATTCCGCCGCAAATAAGCCATAACGCTTTGCATCTAGCTCGGAGGATGTTGCAGGTCGTTTCAGGAATAATTTGAAATAAAAAGAAAAATAAAGAAACTCTATATCGCGTTTGAAAGGGGAGACCGTGTTCATTTGATGAGAATTTTTTTGAACTGAACATTACTAAATAATCACGAATTATAGACTAATTAGGATAAATCGTAACGATTGTTTAAAAAGATTAGGAAACGCTCAATTTCACAATTTATTATTTGTAAAAGCACTTATTTGGAGAATCGTAAAAAAATAATCTATGTGATTACAGTGGATTTTCATAAAAATCGCCAAAACCGTGGAAATTCTTGCAAATTATTATAACTGTGTCGCAACCGCCGCGGTTTCGCCAGCGAGATATGCGCGGAATGTCGATTTACCGCGAAATCGCGATTTCGTTCTCGCGCGCTCGCAAAAAGCCGATAAAATCGGCGCGGCAATTTCAGGCGGCACGCCCATCGGCGGTAACCGGCTTGTGTTCCAGTACCGATCGCGGGATTGACGGCCGATCGACTGTCAATCCCGCGATCGGCAGCCGCTTTTTTCACGCGGATTGGAAAGTGCGGGCGCGAGGGGCACCCGGTCTGCCCGTTTTCACCGCGATTACGCGTAAATAAAAGCGGTTGAACACAGTGACTAATGTACATACATGTATATACTGCGGCGAGAATAATCGAGCTAATTCGAGATTTGCATACATACTTACAATCTAAACTTCACGCTGCTTTACATTGCGATAAGATATTAAAAATATAGAACACACCACTATAGAATATTTTACGACGTGAATTATTGACAAAATAAATTTACATAAATTATATAATTCATTTTTTTTGTATATTTCTAATTCTAAATTGTTCAATTTTTTGTTGCAGGTAAGAGAACACTTCCCTTCGATATATCTTAGACTGTGCGAATGATAAGTTACATCGTATAGCCGCGATTGAATGAAATGTTGTTGTACTCCGAGAGATGTAAGATTTCAAAGTTATTCGGTGAGCAAGAGATATGTGAGTAGACATTGAATTTCATGTACGCATAAATTACATGCCGATGCAGCGAAAAGGGAAGCATGTTTTAAGGCTATTGACACACAAACACGCTGACATATCACGTATAAACGTGAAAACCGCAACCCCGTATTTCATAGCTTTTCGAATATTCTGTCACAT
>QVNV01023666.1:0-13158 GCA_014825455.1 Pseudomyrmex pallidus | reverse complement strand
AATGCCGCTCTCTGGACCAGTGTGCAATGGTTGACCGCGATCACAGCGTATTTTTCGCTATGTGCGTGCTCTTTTCTTACTCTTCTCAAGTGACTCTCAATTTTGAATAGAAGCACTAAATTTCAGTGTTTATTCCACATCTACGTACCAAAGTATTCTACATTACTATATTTCTGTTATTATGTGTTCATAAACACATAAATCAGTAACATTTTTAAATATTTTAAGTTAAATTCAATGTATAATATTATATAACGTAATAGTGCGAATATACATCGACACTCACACTTTCACGTGCTATTATCTCCAAAACGGTTGCTTCTACGAAAAAACTAATAGGACCATTTTTGTAGAGAATGTACTAATCTACAAATACCATAATAACTATTTTTGCCGTAGAACTAATAGAATTTGAGATATTTATCGAAAAACTGTTTTTTTTTTTTTATCTTTGACCCTCTGTAAAATTGTACGCGTATATCATATCCATGGGGACTATTGAGATATTACTATTATTATTATTATTATTATTATTATTATTATTATTATTATTATTATTATTATATTATTATTATTATTATTATTATTATTATTATTATTATTATTATTATTATTATAATTATTATTATTATTATAATTATAATTATTGTTATTATTATTGTTATTATTATTGTCAGTACTATTGTCATTATTATTGTCATTATTATTGTTGTTATTATTGTTGTTATTATTGTTGTTATTATTGTTATTATTAATATTGTTATTATTATTATTGTTATTATTAATATTGTTATTATTATTGTTGTTATTATTATTATTGTTGTTATTATTATTATTATTATTATTATTATAATATTATTATTATATATGTATATGTATATATATGTATATATGTATGTATATACGTATGTATGCGTACACACACGCACGCACACACACATACATACAGGGTGTATATATATCCGACAATTGGTGTAAAATCTCTCGTAGGCAGGTAGAAGAAATAAAACTGACAATGAGTCAAAAAGTCCTATACCATTTTGCGAGATTTGCAATAATTACTGAAATCTTAATTACAAAGATCTGCGAATACGTATGTATCGGTCTGTCTTATGACGGTGATATCCCTAGCAACAGCATCCGTATGAGAAAAGCTAATATAATAACATATACTATAACATATACATAATAAAAGGTAGCCGCGCAAAACGCGCCGGGCTGTTTTACGCGCGTAAGATATGTGCTTATTTGCGGATTTTGGTTCATTAAGATCTCGGTAACTACTGCGAATCTAGCAGAATGGTAGAACTTTTCGACTCAGTTTTACTTCTTCTATCTGCCTATATAAGGCAGGTAAAACTGAGAACGAGAAATTTTACACCAATTGTTGGACATCCCATATAGATACATATGTGTGTAACTTATACATATCAGGATAAAGGAAGTTTAATTGATTCCCCTCAGGGTTACAATATTTTTCAACATTCCACTTCTATATTTACGATTCAAGCTGATTCGAAATTTCGAAGGCCAGATTCAGTTCGCTTTTCAGTCGATAAACTCGACTTTAAAGAGACCGGCCCGGAAAAATCTGACGGTATGGATTCGAACTCGGTACCTCCTATTCGCAGCCTTCGTACTCAAGCCGCGAGACCATTGGGCCGGTCTTACATATGTATGTATACACCGGGTATTTCAGACCACCCGTATACCCTATTTAAAAACGAGGGAAGTGGTTATTTTACAAAATGTTTCAGACAAAAGTTGTTGGTGATAAAGTAATGCCAACCATTACATGGGCATATGCAACTGACCTTAAATGGCGTCGTGAAGATCATGTCAAGGTCGACTTGAATATTTTAAATGGGAACCCTTACTTTTTATTTCATATTCTTGTAGCTGACGTCAAGATTTTCGCCTTTGGAGATCGCACGATCAGATTTATACCTCTTTGATTTATATTCACCTCGAAATATGTAAATTCCACCGTGCGACTTTTATGCGGAACATTTTGGATAATGCTAGTGCCGGTTGTTTCAGACCGGTGGTATGATATTTTGAAGTCTTATAACTCAGGAAGATCTCAACTAAAAAGGATTTGTAACCAGTGTTTTGAAAACGCCTTGACGTCAGTTATAAGAATATGAAATAAAAAGTAAGAGTTCCCATTTAAAAAATTCAAGTCAACCTTGACATGACCTTCACGATGCCATTCAAGGTCAATCGCATATACCCATGTAATGCATTACTTGATCACCAACAACTTTTGTCTGAAACATTTTGTAAAATAACCACTTTCTTCGTTTTTAAATGGGGTGTACGGGTGGTCTGAAACACACTTGGTATATAGGGTAGACAATTTTGATTTATCAATACACGTGAACATTTCAAAAAGAGAAGTTTTTCGAAAAAATAGTTCAGACAAAAGTTGTATGGCTTCTAGAGAGAATGATGACGTTATCAATTTAAGTACAGATAGCGCCACTTTCGAGATTTTATTATGGCGGCCATGTTTTTAAATAAAAGTCGATTTTAAATAAAATCGATTTTTTTCGAAACAAAAGTTCTAACCGACAATGAGGCAAAAGCAACGGTTTTTTTATTTTTTGAATTCGGATCATTTTTCACTGAGTTATCGCGTTCCAAAGTTTAAGCACACACATACACATGCGCGCTAAAACGACCACATGAATAACTCGCTTGCTTTTGATGATAGAAAAAAAATGACAAAGTTATTTGGTTTTGAAAGAGGCATAATCTATGTTAGTTTTTTTTAAAAGTAACAATGAAATTTTGCAGGTAATAAAAGTATATATATATATATACACACGCATATTTTTGCACAATATTCTGCGAACGGTTCTTATATATACAGGATGTCCCGTAACTCACGACCGTAATTTAAATGATGTATTCCTGAGACAATTTTCAGACAAAACTTCTAATATCATTTGTCGAGGCTATAATAGTTTTTGAATTAGAAGCGTTTAAAAATGACCTATTAGATAGCCTATATTTCGCGCGCTCAGGTGCGACGCTTTGTGCGCGATACCGTGTTCTTGATAGTTAGATAATTACAGAAACTATCTCAAAAAATTTTGTCATTGAATCATATTGTACTACGTATAAAAAACAGTTTCATTAGATTCTTGCAAACTTTTGATTATAACGATTGTGACGAGCTGTCAAAGTTATAGTATGAAACTAGTAGCGCTAGCGTATTGATTTTTCTTGCTTGTAGTTTTCTTTGCCGTACCTAAGCGCCTAACCTGAGCGCGCAAAATATAGGCCATCTAATAGGTCATTTTTCAACGCTTCTAATTCAAAAACTACACAGGCCAACAAAAAAAAAAGTTATCTGAACTCGAAATGAGAAACATGTTTTCTTACGTATTTTGAGGTGCTGAATCCAAATCTGAAGTAAAAATAGGGGGTTTCCCAGATTGATCTTTTTTAAATTGCGTTTAATCATCAGAACATCTTGGAAACCAGGAAAAAGCATTCAGATAATCGATCTGGAAAATCCCCTATTTTGACTTCAGATTTGGATTCAGCACCTCAAAATACATAAGAAAACATGTTTCCTATTTCGAGTTCAGATAATTTTTTTAAAATAAATAAAATAGACCTTCCAGCCTTGATAATTTTATTTTTTTGCCTGTGCTATTATAGCCTCAATAAATAATATTAGAAGTTTCGTCTCAAAATCGTCTCGGGAATACGTCACTTAAATTACGGTCGTGAGTTGCGAAACTGTGTGTGTGTGTGTGTGTACAGAGTGTATATATATATGTATATGTATATATATATATTTTAGTTTCGAAACTTCAGAGCCTATTTTTTTATTAATTATTTAAATATATATTTATATTTTAAGAGTGTAAATTCTTACACATTATTCTCGAATTAAAATTTTCAATTCTTAAATCTATATAGAATGCTATGTTTGCATTACGTATATGAGAATACCTATTTTCCATTTCCAATTATTTTTAGAAATTATATTGCGAAAAAAATACCTCGACCAAGAGTCGAACCTGGAATCTTCTCTTTCTGTGCCAACGCCTTCCCTATTTGGCCACCGAGGCATTTGGTGTTTTTCTCGTAATATCTGTATATAATAATCTATGAATAACGCCATCTTCCCCCTAGTTTTTTTTAGTTAGTGTTGTCCGTATCGGAACGTTTTAGAGCATATATTACTGTTCAAGGTCGCCATTGTGAACACTTGTACTAGGTCATTGCATTCGTATCAAAACGCTTTATCATCAAAGATAGATAAATAAAAAAACATATTATTAAAAAAACATGAAATTAACCTTGATATCTCTTCTACACTTCAACCTATAAAAAATTATTAACATCAGATTGCCTCTATCAAAACCAACTTTAAAATCTATTTTTTATGCATTTATTTTCTACGAGATATAGAATTGAAATTTATAGAAATATACATTGAGATCATAGTCTATTATTTAACCACAAAACTTTTACTCTCACAACTCCGAGGGATAGAGGGTAGGGGAGTCGGAAAGTCTTAAATGGTATGTGTGGCAAGAGCGTAAAAATATTTTTATAGTTAATACGGTCTTTTTCGTGTCGAGCCGTTTTTGCGCGACTTTTCACTCAGCGCGACCATTTGATATTTTGAGTAAAGGCAGATGTATTATTATAAAATATTTGGTAAATTACATACGTCTAGGGAGTCAAACCCCGATTTCAATAATTGTCACATATGTTATCAAGGTCATTGTTCTGAGTGATATTATGAAGGCGCGCTCGTTGTTTGTTAAAAAGTTATAAAAAAAAGTTTTGTAAATAAACTCTTATTTTTCGGTTCCATGTACATTTTCTTCGTGTTTTAAGTGTGTAGACAAGGGGAGTGGCTTTGCCCCTTCTCTTGCGCCCCCCCTCCGAAAGAAATAAGCAACTTCTCATTTGCTTCATGTCGAAGTATGTACGTGATTTTTTCGAGGGAGTGCAGGGGGAGAAGCAAAGCCACTCCCTCTGCAGGGGAGTGTAGCCTCCCTACGCATTTAAAACACGAATAAAATGTACATAAGATCGAAAAATAAGAGTTTACAAGATTTTACTTAAAAAAGTAAACAGAAACAATCTAGCGACCTTTTAGAACACAACATAGTGCCCAGATAGCACACTGAGCAAAATTGTAGCAAGTTGTTGGCAACTTGCTACAAATATTGGTATATTTGTAGCAAGTTGCCAACAACTTGCTATAAATATTGCTCAGTGTGCTATCTGGGATATAAAAGCGTATAATCTATACACATACTTGTGCACACACAGACAAACACACATAGAACATATATTCATATATATGGTATCCAGAAATTGCATATTGTTTATTATACTTTTTTCGTTAATAACTTTTTAATAAACAATGAGCCTAAAATTTTCATAACATTACTCAAGACAATGACCTTGATAACATATGTGACAATTATTAAAATCGAAAATGACTCCTTAAATAAGAAATATGAATTCGGTCAATAAGAGCCGTTCACAGGATGTTGTGCGGAAAATCGCGTGAATATGTATGCATATATATATATTTTTGTACTCGCGTAAATTTTTACACATTGAGTTTGAATTGAAATTTCAAAAATTCTTAAAATCATATAGGATGCCAGATTTGCATCTCATACATAAAGGACCCCGAAATCTTCCTAAACTAATTTTTAAAATATTGCGAAAAAAACTCCCGGAAAGCCGGAGATTCCAGGTTTGACTCCTGACCGGGGAGTTTTTTTCGCAATATCTTAAAAATTAGTTTAGGAGGATTTCGGGGTCTTTCATATATGAGATGCAAATCTGGCATCCTATATGATTTTAAGAATTTTTGAAATTTTAATTCAAACTCACCGTGTAAAAATTTACACGAGTACAAATATATATATACATATATATATGTATGCATACATATTCACACACGATTTTCCGCACAACATCCTGTGAACGGCTATCATTGACCAAATTCATATTTCTTAGTTTAGAAACTTCGAAGCCGATGATTTCTTAATTGTTGACTCCTTAGATGTATATAATTACCAAATATTTCATTATATTATCGATTGACAAGTAACTAGCTTGTAGAGTAGTTATCACATCGTGTACACTATCCGTGGTACACGTGGCGTAGCATCAGTTTTGACTTATTAAGTTAGAAAAAAAGAATCTGTTGTGCTTGAATTCATACCGTGCAAGACATAAGTAAAAAGAAAAAATATTTAAGCAAACAAGAAAACAGACAACATTGAGACATATTTTGTTCTGTTGCATGTAGTCTGATTATATAAAAAATTATTTATTTATGAATAGAACAAGGAATTTTGTTATGAAAGAGTGAAATCTTTATATGCAAATGTTTATTTTAATTTTTGTATAGTATTATATAAAATTTTTTTTATTTTCATTTTTCTAAATAATTATTTATATATTCAACATATTTTCTTTTGCTGTATCATGTATATTTCTGTTTAATTATAAAATAATTTTAAATAAACTTAGTTGTTTTGTTCTACACTGCACTTTTTATATTGTCCTTTTTTTTAAATATGTCAGCGTATACTACTGATGATATACGCAACCTGAATGGAAAATTTACCATGTACCATCGGTAATACATGTGACACGAAACATGTTAAATGATAGGCTTTACAATCCTATTGTATCCTTATAAATTTCAATCCTATATCTCGAACATTTTGAAGTTATTTAGATGCAGTAGTTTTTCCTTATCCTGTATGTGTACACACATACGCGAGTGCGCATATATTATATATTATATATTATATATTATATATTATATATTATATATTATATATATACATATATATTTTTTTAATATGTGATAAAAGTTGTATATATTGTTTTTCTAAAAAAATAATTCTAGTTAATTACCGTTTTGCGACTAATTTGTGCTCGGAATCTCTTAAATACTGTTGTTGTTCTGCTTCTGAAAGATTCGCTAAAGAGTTCAGTTCCGCTTCAGTTTCTGCATCTTTTTTAAGCGCCTCGTCATCTGTATTACTTTTATCGTTTATTTCAGACAAACGAGAAAAGTTGTTACTACTGTTAGTTTCCAAAGCTGGCAATGCTGAACTATTGTGATTAATTTCTCGCTGGCACTCTGCCTCATATTGGAGACGCGACATCGTAGTTTCTAACATATTGTCAAGTTCTTGTTTTTTTGCGTTTGAACTCACAGATAAGTCAGAAAGAATTACAGTAGATGCGTTAGCAAACACGCTATTGTTGTTGTTCTCATTAGTTTTGTCCTTTTCGTTCAAACTTTCTAAACTAACATTATCTTCAATAGATTTTTCACTTTGACTGCTGCTTGCTGTATCGTGTAATAAGGACAATTTGTTATCGCTTAAAGTGACGACTCGTCCGATTTTATCTACTTTTAACATAACTTGAACATTTTTATGATTTATTTCATCTTTGTTTAAAACTCTTAAAGCGGGTCTATGCTGTTGCTTATCAGATTGTTTTTCGTTTGAATTGTCAATCGGTTTGCTTTCTACATCAATATGATTCGGTACAATTTCATTGGTAATTCGGATGCTGAGATTGGTCGGTATTGTTTTCTTTATTTCTTTAGCTTGATATATGGAATTGGTATGCTTTATATTCTCTGCATGATGTTTTGTAGCAAATATGCGAGATGCATTTAATAACGGTATATTCTGTGATACTATATCGATATTTTTCTTCTTAATATCCGATTGGTGATCTGTTTCTAATTCTTTTAATTTAATTTGATTTTGTTTAACATGCATAGTATTTTTTTCATCCACTGGAGATTTTATCGGTGAACTCATCACATTAGCGTTTATTTTTAATTTATTATTACTGTTATTACTGTTATTACTATTATTTTTACTTATATTATTTGCTATTGTTCGCTGTAGTTTCAACTTTTCGCGTTCTAAAATTTGCTGTTTCAAACGACGATATTCTTCTTGTTGCGATATAGGAAGATGTCTCACAGCCTGTAAAAAGAAAAGTTTCTGTGTATGTATTGTCAGTCAGCTTTTTTCAATATAAATATTCTCTTAGATAACATGTGCTTTTTTTCTAAGCATTGTAAATAAACAATTAAATGCAATGAATATTAATGGCCTCTTACCAACGGCGTGTGCATGTTTGTTGAATTCTTATCCACTTCTATTTGTATCGATACCGGAGACGTGTCTCGTTTTGTTACTTGCGGGGACAAAGATGACGAGCTCGCGGGCTTAGCTGCTGCAGCCGCAGATTGTTCCTGTTCTTTTCTCATGTCCCGCAAGAACTTCTGCACGCTTTTCTCGAAATCATCCTGTACTTGACATTCTCCCTTAGGCAAAACATTTTTACATTTTTCACTCTCAGACTCGCTATCTGTGTCCGATCCCAAGTTTATCACAAATCGTTGAGCTTCGGATGCGTGCAATGTTTTAGGCCACTCATTAGACTTCGCGCTGTTACGCACATTATCGAGCTTCCGTAAATTCCGTTTTCTTTGTACTATCATATTCTGATACTTTTTCGCGTTATTTAGCACTTTTGTACTCGCAGGGATGGGTGTTTTCTTTATCATTTTTTTCAACGGACCATTTGTAATAATGCTGCTACTCCTTTTCTGGAGCACTGAGGTAGATACATTATTAAGTTTCTTCTTATTAGTTTCCGATGAACTCAACGACACTGATGATAACGATATGTTATTTATCGTGTTACTTGCAGATGGTACAGGACTTGTTAATTTTTGCATTGGCGCTTGAACGTTTGTCGTGCTACAGACTGTATTAATTGATAGAGGTACTGAAATGACATTCTTGTTTGTTGCTTTTGTCCTTTTCAGAGAAGCTAATAATATAGCTCGTAGCGCATTTTCATCATTCTCGTCAACACTTGATTTCCTGTCATTAACATTTGTTATTATTTCAACGTCAGACGTGTTATTTATTGACGAACAATAAGATTGGATATTTTTGTCTTGCAATAATCTATCCTTTTGTTCTTCTTTGTTTATTGGAAACATATAGTTGTCCTTTTTCGTATCTTTGTTTTGTATTTCAATACTGCTGTAATTATCTGATACATTTTTTTCAGTTTCAATGATACTTTCACGATTTTTCAACAATTCTTCATTATTTATACGATTTTCTTGTACTTTATTGTTATCATTATTCTTGTCTTTATCAAATTCAACAGTTCGCAATTCTAAAGTAGATGCATTTATAATATTTACATTTTTATTTACGTCATCATCTAAACTTTTTTTGTTTTTCTTTTGTAATTGCGTAGTATCAGTATTTTTACTTGTTAGTTCGATATTTTTAAAATTCTTTTTAACACGTTTTCGCATTTTACGTTCTGATAAAATCTCGGAATTATTCTCACTTGATATATGTGTCGAATCAACATTAGCAAAATATTCCAGCTTATTTGCTTCATGCTTGTTTTTAATAATAGACACCAAACTTTCACTTTGATCTTCTGAAACATTCTCCGAGCTCTCGCTTATAGATGTATCCAATGCAACAGACGTCAGTAACACAGACGTGGGTTTTTTTATAAGTTGCGGCTTCATAGGTTTCATAGACTTGACATTGTCTTTTTCCACGTCTGTGCTAACGGTTACCGATTGCATTTTAACATTCTTAAGAATCTCTTGTGTTTCAGGCGTTTTCACTATTGGCAACGGAAGTAATGGTTGTTTGTTTAATCTTAGATCTCGCACATGTACCAACTTCCTATTGATTAACGTCGGTATCTTATTTGAAGTTTTGACATCATCCGGTATACTTAATACTTTTTGCTCTTCGGCAGTCGTGTGGCACGACGTGGTTGGTTTTGGAACGTAGTCCTGAACCGGTATACATTTACTGCCATTAGCAAGACTCAACTCAAGATCTGTTTCTGTCTCTCTTGTAAAATCATAGATTATCGATTTATTTGACGATATCAGTTCATTGTATCCCGTAGCAAACGTCGCCGAAGATTTCATAGAATGTCCATTAAATGTATGTGTTTCATAAGTATGCTTATTGTTTCCAAATACTGAATCTGCGTTTGCAAAGAGGACAGTGCTTGTAGGTTGCACTATTTGCGTTTGTGGAGAGGCAGAAATACTATCTGAAAGAATCGAAGTACAAGGAAAATTTTTGTTTTCTGGAAGAACGCATGTTGAATCCGCATGTGTATTATTCATTGAAAGATGATGTGTCTCGCTGCCTTGGCAGCAAATACCATCTATTAAATCACATATGACACTGTTACTATGAAAATTTTTGGGATTATTTATCAATTTGTTAATATCTGTAGGAGTGATAACGCTATCATTTTGAGACGACGAATAACAATAGTTTTCTGGCAGTTTGGGATCAACAAACTCATTGTAATATGATGAAATATCAGTTGATAGCAATATTTCGTCGTTCTGTCTTGTATCATTGAAAATTGGACTCTTATTTGTCTCATTTACATTGATAAATGAAACATCGGACGGCTCAATGCCTAACATAGCTGCATCAATAGGTACGATTTTATCAGTTGGAGAATATGGCAACTTCTCTTTTTCTCTCTCGATGTCTGTGTCCAATTCCATGTCTTCGGTATGATTATTATTCTGTGGAGGTGTGCACGGAGGTGATGCAAACTGCAATAGCTCATTGCTGGGCGCGGGAACATCTTCAAGAAAACTTTGGCTAAATGGACTCTCGCTACGGGTGGTTCTTCTCGCTCTTATGCCACGTTGTACTCGGTTCTGATGCTTCTTCATGATTGCAGAGCGAAGTGCGATCATGCGTAATTGTAGAGCCTCTTCGTCTTGATCGTCATTTTTCGCGTCAATTGATTCCTTGTCTATTTCCATATCAACTGGATGATCTAACAGTCTGTTGAATTTCTTCTGCTTTGTCTCTAATGCTTTTTGTCGTAATAATGCTAGATCTTCTTCGTCGTCAGCTTCGTCACGATTGATTGACTCGGATTGACCTTTTGATTTCATCTTCAAATGCGTTGTGTTGCGGTTGTCAGGCATTTTTTTAAACATGTTTGTTAGTTTGTCCATCAGAGATGATGACTGATGAACCTTACTTCGATTAGCGTTCGACTCTGGTGAATGTGTAGAGTCAAGACGTTTTACTCTTTTCAATAATCGCGTTACATCGTCATATTTTTCAATATGAGAACGTATTTTTCGAGTAGGTGAATCTTGTCTTGACAGTTTTTTTGTTATTCTTGTGGGTGAACGATGTAGCGGATTTCGTTTTGGCGATCTGAGTCTTCGTGGAGATTTCTTATGTATAGGAGATCGGGAATAGTCCTTCAATGGAGATCGAGTTTTTATTGGAGATCTATGCCTTCGAACTGGCAAAATCACTTTTAATCTGTTATTTTTATGTACTGGACTTACTTCTCTATAAAGCGTTTTTAATTTACTAAAATCTTTCACATGCAAATCAATAGAAGGAGACGACGGAGAAATTAAATCATCAATAGTAAGACCTTTGTAATCCTTTTTCTTTTTTTTCTTTTTAATCCTTGCTTTTGCTCGATTAGAGGTATCTGTAAGGCCCACAATTTCCAAATCACTGTCACTGGAAATAGGTACAAGGTCATTGTTCTTCTCTTGTGAAGTTGGCACTGCATGGTTTGTCATTGTACATTCCACTTCTTTGAAATGCTGATTTTCCTTTCCTTTGACTGGATCTTATAAAATAAGATTAACTTCTACTTGATTATGATATTTAGAGCAATAATAGTAATCTATATAAATCTTATCCTTTAACTCTTACTTATCAGTATATATTAAACTTATTTGACACTAAATTTTATAATAAATCTTACTTATATTTACATATGATTTTTCTTTAAATAAAATACTTTATTACTTTAAATAAACTACTAAAGTTTTAGGAAAGTATATTTTACCTTTTTTACTCTTGGAATGATATATTGTGCACCAAGAGGCACATTTGGGCCAGGATTTGCAATTGGAACATTTTCGTGTTCTGCTGACAACATAGTTACATGTCAAATGGCCTATTCCACCTTCTTCGGAAGAACTAACATCCTCCAACGAAATTTCACCTTCTTCTTTCTCATCATCCAAGACATCGATTGTCTCCATGCAACCGCTTGACAAATCACTCGCCATATTATTCGCACTTACTCGCAATAATTATAATTACAAATTACAAGCTCGTTCTAGATGTATCAGAGAATATAACTTTGACAATCCAATTTGCGATACGTGACTCACTCTTTGAAGTTTAAGGTTAGACTTACTTCAAAAAGTGAAATCTTATTTTAAAAAGAATAACAAAAGCAATATTATGAGATTAAATAATAGAAAATTATATACACACAAAATTCTGTTTCTTCACAAAATCTCCCGTCTTTCGTTGCGTAAAAAAGATCGTTTTGTATACGGAAAAAATGTCCGAGTAAAATGAAATGAAACATAAAATACAAATCTCGACACAGAATTTGATATATGTATTGCCGAATCACGATTAATTACCGTGTAACATACGTGCTTCGTCACTAGAAAGAAAAATAGCAACATTAAGTAATTAATTTTAAGCACTGTATGGACTGTCCACTTAATTTGAACTAATAAACTAATCAACAATGATCGAAATTGCACACTTTCTAGTTTTAGTTATAATGGCCGTGAGCAGGACAATTGAGGGTGCTTTTCAGCTACGTACACACAGGCGACACAGGTCTAGTTTCCACCGACGCATTATAATAATTCACACCTACTGCGACGTAAAGGCCTATCTACATAAGACGCAGATGCTGGTCGCAGGTCGCAGGTCTCGCGAAATTGACCAATCACATTGGTTAAATTAGTCAATCAGCCAACGTGATTAGTCAATTCCGCAAGACCTGCGACCTGCGACCAGCATCTGCGTCTTATGTAGATAGGCCTTAAGGTTTGTTCGCGTCGCATGCCCCAACATGCTCCTACTCGCTCCAACTCAATCTTTTTCAATGGTCTAGTTTCCACCGAAACCCTCAATTCGGTTCCATTCCGGTACAGATCAAATTTAAGCTTTGTTCGTTTTGTCTCTCGAGAGCTGCTCGGAGTCGCTCCGAGCGAACCCAGCGAACTTGATGGTGTTCTTTTAGTCGGAA
>QVNV01023665.1:0-27162 GCA_014825455.1 Pseudomyrmex pallidus | reverse complement strand
GGGGGGGGGGGGGGGGAGAGAGTCGAGGGGGACACTTTAATCGACAATCATTTACTATCCGGTCGCTCTGGCAATACCTCCTGCCACCCCCTTCCGTCGTTTTCCCCGCCGCTGCTCGTGTGTTCACCGCTTCGTGTTCGACTCGTCCTCCGACGCTTCCCGCGCACGGCTGTTCTCCATGTCCGACTGTTTCTCTTTCTCCCGCTCCGCTTCCCGCGTTCTTTCGGGAGCAAAGGGTGCCGCGATTAAAACACCATCTGTTGATATTCCACCGCTGCGCCAGCCACCCACTCTCTCTTTCTCTCTCGTTTCAACGGATTCAAATTTGACGCACGCTCTCTGAATGAAGCTCCGTCTTTTTCACTCGCGTAATACAACTCGCGCAATCATTCGCCCCAAAGGGAGAAAAACCGGACGCGCGCGAGCGAAAAGATCTTTAGTGATTTTCCAGTACTTTGAAAACTTTTCCGAGCAAATATTTCTTTTGAGATCGATCGGCGACGATACAATCGCGCGTCAATTGCGATTTCTTCGATGACGTAAATGTTGCAATAATTGGACACTTATTCACGAAATATTTATGTAATCTGAAAATATTTAGATTGATAAAAAATTGTACGATTAATTGAATTACGCGTTTAATAATTATTTCTTTAACGTTCGGACATTGGAACAAAAATAATTTTGAACCGACTTTACAACGAGCAGAAACGCAGACAGAGAAACGGCGGCGATTTGCTCATATAATTTCACGTTTCGATGTGCGCGTTTGCACGAAGTATATATGGCGCGCCCGGTTGGACGGGGTTAATTCGCGTGTGCGAGAAGATAGAGGTTGTCGGAGATGCGCGTTTCGATTTGCGATCAGTTCGTTACTCCGGAACGGACGGTCGCGGTAATTCGCGTGCGACGAGGAAGCATCGGGGACGAGCCATCCGCGTAATTTTGTTTGCCCGCGCCGCTCTCGTCGGGCCTTTGTTCGTTTCCCGCGCGCGCTACCGTCTCGTTTCGTTACATCGATCCCGGGAATCGATAGCGGAAGAGAGAGAAGGGAATCCTCTCTCGACGGCGTTGTGACGAGAAGCGCAAGCGCGCGTCCACGTGGAGCGCACCGCGCGATCTATTAACGTTCGCGCTGCGTGTTACCGAGGTTGCGAAGAAAAAAAAACCAGGGATGAGATTTAATTCGATACCCCCGGGCGGGGGCGCGTAACACCGGCTAAAAATGGTGTCGCGCCGCCTCGTCGGAGAATAGTTCGTTACCCAACCGACCGGAGGAGGAACGAGGAACCCCCTCGTTGATGCGACTTTTTGTTTGCCGCCCGCCCCGATCTATCATCCGCTTTGTACGGCTCCATATCGACCGATAGAGAGGAGGCGAATTGGACCCGCACGATGACGTGCGAACACTTCGTCATCATTCGCGTGAAACCATTAGACTTAGAAATATGTGATCATATTATCCTTAATGTAATATGCTACCAATCTACTTTGCGTTTATAATTTCTGATTTTTTTCCGCACGCTGTGGATAAATACGACATTTAAAATCGATAGAGTTTTCACATTCCCGCGGTTCAATCGCGTCCTAAACGGGGAATGCGATTTTTTGCCGTCATCGATTTTCTTTTTAATAACGTTGACAAGTTTCATTTTTTTTTTTTTTAACGCATATTCAAGTGGTGAAAATTATTGTGATGGGAACGCTAAAAAAACAAAACACTCTCGGTCTAGAGATAAGCTCGGCGCTGCGCCCGGGAAAAAATTTCGGAGGACGTTTTTGACGTAATCGATTCGGCGGTGTCCTGCACGGTTCGCTCGTTTCGATTTAGGATTGATACCCGCGCGTTGATCAACGCGCGCAAACGCGGAAGGACCGCACGGTCCGGGCGTCCTCTCGCTCTCTCTCTCTCCCACGCGCCGGACGGAAGCGTGGACGGTGGAGAGCGAGTTAATTTGTTCACGGTAATAGTACATATTCGGGTACGTGCGCGGGCAAATGAACTCCATACCGCGACGCTACGCCGAAAGATAAATGTGTCGACGGGGAGAAGCTTGTCATTCGATAACAAATGTCAGTTGCGGAGCCGCGTCGCGCGCCCGCCGTCCCATATTTATCGCAGCGGATGGCTGCAGGTGCGCGCCATTTTTATTTTTTAAACGCGAAGCCCACCCGCTTTTCAGAAATATAGTTCGGAACGATGTTGCCGCGCATTAGTCTCGATTCCCCCCGAGAGAAGTCGCATAAGAGACCGACAAATGAGGAATAATTCGAGCGGTACGTTGTTTTTGCGAATAATTTATTTTGCATCCCTCTCTCTTTTCTTCCTGAATTGAGCGAATCGATTCAAACGTGCGGAAAGAATCGGACGACGAGGAGGGAGAAAACAACGACGGATAATTTCGAACGGATAATTAGATAACGCGATTGTGTGCCGAAGAAAGTCGCCAAGTTTTTCGCGCCGCGTCAATCAGCCGCCGGGTGAAACTCATCGCGAAGTAGCCGCACGGATAATAACGTCCTCCCGAGAGACCAGCCAGTAATAACCGAGTGGTGGCTGGAGATTGGGGTGAGGGGAGTTGGTGGTGACCGAGGGGTCGAATTGGAGTGGAAGAGAAAGAGAGAGGAGAGAGAGAGAGAGAGAGAAAGGTCGAAGGAGCCTCCGAGTGGAAAGCGAGTTGCCGAGATGGCTCGTGTCACCCTCTTCACCTCTTTGCCGCAAAAGCGGAAGGAAGCAAGTGAGAGCGAGGAATAACATTCATTATTCTACCGGGTTTTCGGTAATTCGCAATCGGGACTGTGCAGATTCATCCTCTCTTTCCCCACCGTAGACCTCCGCCCTTAAATTACCGAACACGCCCGTTACATACTGAAGGGCGCCGCGCGGTTTTTCTCTAATGTAATTTTAACGACTTAAATGTCGAGTGGCTGTGAGAGAGAGAAATAGGTTCGCCGTGACCGGGAAGGAAAATCGCGGGTGCGCTACACACGGGGAGAGACGCGACGGAAAAGCGCGAGGAAGAGAACGCGCGCGAGGAGAGAGAAAGTGCTTTATCTGTGAAACTTGGCCGCCAAAGGATTCCGCGTTCTAAAAAGAACGAAGAGAAGCCTCGTTGCTTACGACGCAGACAACCGCATATTGCCTCTAAAAACTACCACCCTACTGGCACGTTTTTAATAACGCCCTTACGTGACTTTCCGCCTTCCGCAGACTCCCCCCCCCAGAGTCTCCCCGTCCGCGTCAATCCCATTTCGCGTTTTACATATTTTCTTGCCCGTTCGGGGAAAAGTTGCGTGTGCAGACTGTCTGTGACCGTTCTTATTGAAAAGATCTCGCGCAACGAAAATACGTAAGGCTTTGGAATATCAAAAATTCAAATATTTGCGTTCGTTACATCTTTTGTGCCGCCAGATAAAATTGCTTTCTCAATATTTTGACATCTTAGGAAAAAAATAAGAGAAACTATATGAAAATTCGCTACTTCTTCGAGATAATGTAGTAAATAGATTTCGTTAACTTGAGACAGCGGAACAGTATATTCAATAACTTGAGGAAGAGGCTTTAAGTTCGGGATGAACATGTATGCGGAAACCTCAGAGGTTCTTTTCCTTTTTTCTCTTTTGCGCGCGACAGAGAAAATCCGAATCCTCGAGACAACTAATAACAGGGGATCCGGTAACTTTTTAATAAAATCAGATTTGACTTCGCCGCTGTCCGTCGTTTCGGTAAGACTCTCCCCGAAGGCATCGGGGAAATATCGCGCAATATACGACGCGCGCTTTTTCGCACACGGACGTAATACGCGCGTTATTCCCTTTTAGCTTAATATTTGTTCAGGTCTCAAAAAGCGATATCTAACACGGAAAACAGCGCAAAATCGCGGACGTAAAAATTTTAAACGACGGCGTAACCCACAGAGAGAACCGCGCCGGAAAGATAGAGCGGTTACGATTAGATTACCGTAAAACCCAGCGCGGAGAGCCGTTATCGTCGGCGGCTTATCGCGCGAATTTTCGGCGGCTCTAATTCGCGAGCGTATACACACGTTCCCGGCGTAAAATCGCGCGGTTCCCGTAATAACATGCGAGCCAAAGTGTGCATATCGGCGCGGCAGCGCCAAGCCGAGGGCTTATACACCGCCGCACAAAGCTTATCCGCCGCTCAGAGCCCTCCTATACGTAACCCATCATCCGTTCCCTTCGTGCCCCTCCTCCCCTTTACGCTCCCACTTCCGTTCCGCTTTCCCGCATTTTTAATTAAAAATCTGGAAAAGCCTTGCGTGACAAAACGACGCGCGGGTCGTCGGAAAATAAGCGAATATCAAAAAAAAAAAAAAAAGAAAAAGGGATCTCCGCGTTTTCTTTCTAATGCCGAGCACGCAGCGCCATATTGCGAAATCGCTCTGGGCCATTGCGCCCCGCGCTATTGTCCCCGCTTGTTGTCTGCGAATTCTCTTGCTGGACGCCGCCGCCGTTTGTGCTCGTCGCCTTGCCGAGAAAGGGCGAGGGCGAAATTCTTCGATTCGAAAAATGACTGCGAGGGACAATATAAGATTCTCGGTGATATCTCGAAGTTAATGAGTTTTGAAAACAATACGAGGGAGACTTGCTTCCACCACGCGCGTTCTGTTCTCTCAGAACGGCACTTCAGAAATTCGGAAGACAACTCGAAATCTATTCGGCTAAATTTCTTTTCGCTCACAAGACTTACGAGGAACTGATCCACGTGGTACGTTCGGTGAAAGTTGAAGCATCACAATAAAGAGTAACGAGAACGTTCTTATCGAGACTCGGAGATGCGCAAAAAATTCGCACGAAATATCTTTTTAATAAACCGAGATCGTCGTATATTCGGGTCACAACGGCCGCGACACTCGGTTTTTCCCTTTTGCGATCGGTCCTCCTCCTCCTCCTCCTCTTCCCGTTTATCCTCTTCGTTTTTCCGTCCTTACGACGCTATCTCCTTCAAACTCGTAAAAGACCCATTCGTTTGACTTACGTCGTAGCTCGTTTGTTATTACAGCCGCTCGTTACAGAGTCAATTCTGGCACTCGTATTCGCGTGCACGACCCTTTATGACCGTGTCGGTGAAACATACAACGGGAAAAAGATGCGAGAGACACACACAGAAAGAGAGAAAGAGAGAGAGAGAGGAGGAATCGAAGAGCTGTCCTACCGCCGTTAAAGACTTCCTTTCGAAGGCGCATCCGAGCGGGTATATGTTTTGCCGCGTACAGACGGACGGGGAACGTCTTCGCAGCTACGTGGAAAATTAGCGTCGTCTCGTCCGCCGGACGTCACTTTTACGATCCGGCGGATTTTTACGCCACCCGCGGGACACGCGGGGTACTTCAAGTCACACGGAGCAGATGAAAGTCGGAAAAACGCGTAACGCACGGAGGGGTCGTTACCCGTCGCAATACGTTAAAACGACGATATATTACTACCGCTAATGGCGTGTGCAGCCCCGCGCGTCTGACCAATCGCGGAACATCTTCTGTTTGCCCGCGTGTTAGCGCGCTGAAAGTATCGACGCGCGCACAAGAAACGGTATTAAGAGAAGAACGGGTCGGACTGAGGGAAAGTTGAAGTGGCTTTTGCTGGGAGAAAAAAAAGCCCGGGGAGGGAATTTAAAAAAAAAAAAAAAAAACGGATTCTCTTCCGAGACGAGGGTAAAATCGTCTGCGCGTCTCTGCCGAGCGCGAAAAGAGAGCGCGTTCGGAAAGCGGAGATATTTCGCCGTCATGACATAATATCCATTATGATACGTAACAATGGAAGCGCGCGACGCGCTTAATATACCCGGAATGCGCGCGTTACAATTACCATTGTACGCTAGAAAGTAATTAGTTCATTGTACCAATAAATCGCTCACCCTCGTCGACATACGTCCCCCGTATAGTAATAATTAATGAGAGCGACAATGGGCTGATTCTGTGCCATATGCGTGTCGTTCAGAGATTTGTACTATTTCATTGGTGGCATTAAATTACCGGCGGCAAACGGAAGCGGATTTTTTTTTTTTTTTTTTTTTTTTCATCCTACGCGCGGTTTGTGCAAAGAGACTGAAATGATGATATGGTTTCGAATGTGATGGACTTTTAGAAAATTGCTTCGTTGTAATGCGAAATTAAATCGACCTTGAAAAAAGCCTCGAAGCCTTCTCTCGTAATTCGTAAATTAAAAATTCAATTTGCAAAACTGATTTAAAATTTAATATTTGTAATTTAATACCAAATAAACTTTATGTAATTATTGCCGAATATTTATGAGTTACTTCTCTCTGCGGGGGGAATTTCATAATTAATGAGACCGAATAGAATTAACGATAAGCATAAAACGTGAAAATTTACGATCAATTAGCCGACGACGACTGCTTCCACAACCTGGAATTATTTCGCGAACGTAATTGCCGTATCGCTTTAGACGGGCGTGATTTTAATCACTCGGCCGATTTTTTTCTTCCAATTCGCGGCGAAACAAACCCGCTAACTGTTATCCAAAAGATACTTCGAGAAAGATTTCGGACGAAAGAGAGCAAAGAGAGACGAAAGAACAAGAACAGCCAGGGAGAAGCGGGGGCGGTTTGAAGGGTTGGTGAAGGAAGAAGTCGAGGACCGGGGACGACACATTGACGAGACTCGAGAAGATAGTTTTCCTTTGTCGTGATTCTCCCGCGCCGCGCACTTCAGAGAACCCTCTCGCGGCCGGAAATAAATTACCACTCGAAATCTCCGAAAGCCTTTTACCTCGCGCGCGTCACGTCCCCGTAGACGGCGAGTAGTCGCGCGACGAACAATTTTATTGTATTTCTAAGCCGGTGTGCGCGCCGGGGGTGTGTCGTCCTGGTGCCGGATAGATCGGGGAATGGAGCGCGCGCGGGGGTGCCAACGAGAATTCGAGTGCGATATAAGCTTACGTCGGGAGGAAACGAACGAAGGAAAGGCGGTGCTAATGCGATCGTTGCGGCCGATGACGCGTACTAGAGAAAACAAGCGGAAAATAGTGACGGAAAAGCAAAGCGGAGCGGAAGAGCCCGTCGTTAACCCTTCGAGGACCCGGTGACTCTTCAAAGAGAGGATGTTCCGTTCCCCGAAATAGAAAGAAAAACTTCTCCACTTCGTTTCTTCCGTTGGTCTTGTCCGCTCTCGAAATTTTCTTCTCTCGCGCGACGTAAGTCCGTACAGCTTCGTCGACGAGATTCGAGCGAGCCTTGATCGCGACAAGCCGGGGGTGCGGTCGGTGATACAGGCGGTGATAGAACGAACAGATGAAGGAAGGCTAGTCGCGAAACGAAAGGGAAAGGGAAAAGGAGAAAGGATCAGAAAAAAAAGAGAAAGGAACGAAATTGTACGTCGTGCGGCGCAGGAAAGGGAGATCCAGCCGCGTTTCCATTACTTCATTTCCGAAGCTGAAAGCCGCAGGACAATGGGGCGCCCTCGAAAGGCGTTGACACGACCGAGAGCCACGGGATGTCCCCCCGCGATCGTTCCGAATACCGGCGCTAGAAAGGAGACGAGCCTTTGCGATCGATCGAGGGACGGGGGGACGCGAAAATTACTCGACCCGAGCCGCCGGTAATGCCGATCGATCGATTACATTTCATTAATCCACGGCCTTGAATTATCTCCGGGCTCTCTTGAATAAAATTGCGAGGATGAAATCTCGTTTAGCTCGATTTAGTTTCCGGCGAGTAGAAAGACGGAAAATAGCGGAAGCGCGCGCGCGCGGTCGAATCCGGACACACGATCCGCTGTTTTATAATTCTCTTAATATAATTTTAGAGATTCTCTCTCTCTCGAGAAAATTCTTCATAATTTTTTTATCAAGCGACTGTAGTTAATCTCGTTACGACTGACGATTTTCGCTCTTCATTTCACGTATAATATTTATCTTACTTCATTTTTCAAGCTCGCGTATCTCGCAACAATTGCAAAAACCTTTATTTTTCGTCGCAATATGCTCATCGAAACAGGCGCCGCGATTACTTTCACACGGTAATCGCCGTCATAGCGAATTCTCGAGCGGTTTGTTTTCAAAACCGCGCCGCGCTTTGTCTGTCAACGTGCGACAGACACGGTATTGAATAAAATAAACCGCGCAACGCGCGTAAACAATGCATTACGCGCAACAAATTACCGCGCGCATTATTTCTCTTTTCCGTCCCCCGTGTGTTCCAAAGTGTGACACGCGGAATGTGCGTATCGAAAAATCGTTCTATCAATTCGACAAGAATGTTTTTCCGCCGCGCGACATGCGCGACGTTTTATTATGCCTTTTTTGTTTCCCCCAGAGCGCGCCGCCGAGAGAGAGAAAGCTCGTTCTCGTGTGTTCGAGAATTATCGTGTCGCGACGCCGCAATTGCGTGCGATGATATCTTCGCGTTCGATTGTCACTAACTCGCCAAGTGTTTACGACGCGAAACTGCGGAAACGCGGAGTTTGAAGTTAATCGGGACAATGCTCGCATTTAATAACGAATAAACCTTTATTGCGCGGTAATTAGCGTTGTTGACGCGCGATCGTTGTTACGTTAGATTGATCCGTTTTGATGGATCGTGCAAATGGACGTCGACGAGTGTTGAATTGCGATATCTATCAAGAGAGACATTTGTTGTACGTCGCATTTCACATCATTATATTTTCTTATCGCAGTATAATTGCCGCCGTATAAACAAAAATAATGATTTTATTGACACGAACGTGATGGAAACGCACGTTAGGAAGATTCGCAGGAGTAAATTATAAACGCTTCGATGGGAGGCGCGAAATAAAAACACGCGCGTCCAAAATAAAATATATATATACGCGCGCGCGCGCGCGGCGGTTGCACGTGAGCGAAATGACCGGCAATAAAAATGCATCGGAATGTCATCGCTAATATTAGCTGTCGTCCGGTGCGATTTTTATTACTTACGACTTTGTTGAACGGAAGGGGAAGGAAAATCGAGTTCCGCGATCCTTAAGAGATTCAGCGCTGGGGTGCCCTTTCCCCCTTCACGGGAGTAGAAGGACGAAGCCATCCTTGCACCGGGAACAGTATATCATTCCCGGAAGTGAAAAATGTTCCGCTTCTATCCAATTCTCCCTACTTCGCAGCTCGCGATAAGAGTATTACCCGATGATATATCGCGGCGCGTGTTTACGCCGGATATTAAAATTGTTTAATAAAGGCGAATAACGTATGGACGACAATTAATCGGCGCGTCAAACAACGCGCCGTTCGCATATCGATTCGGATATATACGGATCGGGATCTTATTTATTTACGAAAACGTAACGGCGAAAACTGTGCGAACAACGAGCGCGCTTCATTCCGTCCGGATCGTAACACCGCAATGTATCACGCGGCATGTAACATGGCTCTCATATTTGAATCTTTCAGCGAAAACCAACATAAATTATTCCCGATAAGTCGTAAGATAAAACAGGAGCAATGCGCGCGCCCGCGTGTCCCTCATTTATTCGTTAACATATTCGCGGAAACGTTCCGCGATGAGTAATCGCATTTTAACATTTAAGCTTGATTTATCTCGGAGCGCGAAAATACTGCACTAACTCCGATATGTGCAAAGTTTCTATAAATAAATAAAAAAAAAAGAGGAATTTAATGACTTGTCGCGCTAAAACACAAAATTTATCTCTTCACGTTATTTAATATACAAGAGCAATTAATACAGTTTTTTCAGTGAAGAGCTAAATGAACACGAAAGCGGAACTTGCTGGCCGCGATGTAAAAACCTGCTGCGCGCGTCCGTATCGGGAGTAAGAAAAATATTTTTCCGTACAATCGAAGTTCGACGCGGCTTTCTTTCTTTTACTCGCAATTCCGTCCGCGCAAGTAGAACGAACGCGAAGAAGAACGCAACGATACGTCGCCCTCCCCCTCAAAGGGAAAATCGCAGGGGAGACGTATCGGGAATGTACCAGCAAAAGCACTATCCCGCGGAATTTTCAAACCGGGATAAGTTACGCTACGACCGACGCGGTCCGGATATTGGCCGCACGTACGACCGCCGCGGAAAAGCACGTCCGATGTGATTCCGTCATTATTTCATTCCGCTCAATGGCTCTGGAATACCTCGATGGGCCGCGGAAAACACACGGGAATATTCCGTGGAAGACGCGGGAGAGGAAGCGAAATAACCATTTACCTAACACTCGCGCATTGAGAAGTCCATTCGGTCCAATTCAAAATGCTACGTACACGCCATCAAAGTTGAACATTATGTTTTTTCTCAAAATTGTTAAAATTTGATGTCGTTAGAAAATAGTTTTTCTTTTTTTTTATACACGAAAATATATTTTAAAAAAATTCTTTTAAAACTGTAGAATATAATTTATTGCGTCAAAGACGTGCGTTTTTCTTTCTTAGATCGGCAACACGTCTTTTAACAATAGACTTTCCCTCTTATCCCGCATCTCTCGCGGATCGTGAATAGAATTCTTAACTTTGCTCGGGCTATGAGCGTTCATTCCGCCACCTCGAAGAGAAGCGAGAGAGAACTCGAGGAGATTTATTTTCGACGAGACGTTACGCGCGCCTTGTACTCGGTGCGTAATAAATCAGACGGTTGCATTAAGATCTGTACGTGTGACTCAAATCATTTCCAATTCGCCGGGTCAACACTGTCAACGCAAATAAAGTTCGCAAACATCATCCTTCGTCGTTGAGAATTCGATAAAGTTGGTTTTCCAACGGAATTAAGAACCGATGTCTCTAACGGCAATAATAACTCGCCTCGGTTACAAACGGAAGCTTTTCATTGAATTAGCGCGAATCGCGCATAATCCATTTTAATCTTCGCTCAATCTAGCGAAAACGTCGTCGGGGAATTCTCAGGAACGAGATGAGGCAGGCAGGAATGAATATCAGAAAACGCTCGGGGATTCGGGAGAGCGGTGGCGTCGATAAAAGACCGTCTTGTGCAATTTCGTCATTATTTCATTGCAATTCGAACAAGGGAGGAGGACAGGCGGCACATTATCGAGCTTTTCGATAACGCCGCGACAGTGTTTTTCTTACCCGCGGAAAAGAAGAATAACCCGCGCGTGTTGTTTGCACAACTCTGCTTCCCCGATCTCGATCCTTCTCGGCGCAAAGAGAGAGAACTTTTTCTCTTCGTTCTCCACGCTTGAAATCGCGCGCTCCGCCCGCCCGCGTTTTCGTTTGTGCGATTTTTCGTGGAATATTAATTTCCCCGAGATATCTCGCGGCGGGATGCTTCAAGTTGCCGCGGAGAGATAAGCCCGAAGCGAACGAGCAAAAGACGCGCGGGCTGCGCACTTCCAGATAGGTAACAGAATGCGCGCGCCCTTCCTCCTCCTTGGCGGAAAGAAGACCGAGAACCCCGGCCCAGAGGGGTGGAAAAAAAAAAAAAGGATAGAAGCTTCGAACTATGTAGTCTTTAAATGTTGGAAAAGCGCAGGAACTGTTTTATAAAAACTGGGAAAAAGTTTTATTCCCCCGGCGCCTTAAACTCTTGCCGCAGAAGTTTCGTGCACCTGGACCTCTTACAAGGAAACTTTCTTATTGAAAACTATTTGTTTGCCTTGCCCGATCCGCGACACGCCGTACTCGTGAACGAAAAATAATGCGATCTAACGATTCCCGGGATAATGAGTAACGAGGTTTTCGAGGTGCGATCTCAAACTTTTTTCCGCGAGATTATTCGAGAAAAAAATGGGCACGCGCCAACATTTGTCGCAAGATTTAATAACAAGACAACTGTCGGCCAGACATTTATTAAAGAAATTATTTGTCAGAGATATGTAAATATATTAAACACAACAATTCCCTAGTTTTTTAAATATTTTTAATATATTTTTAAATATTAGAGCTTCTAACATTACACTTTCCTATGCGTGTTTGTGTTTTTTACTTTAAATGACCAACCAGTTGTATTTGCCCGGTCATTGGGTCATTAGAAGCAATTTGACACGCGCAATCTGATAAAGCTTAAGCCAATATTTTCGTTTAGCTAATTGTTGTATTAATTCACATTGGAAACTTGTTTCACTCTCTCTATCTCTCTATCGGGAGAAGCGACCCGTTTTTAAACTAACGAATGGGGAGTTGAGGAGCGCGTTATTTCGTAATAATGTGGCACAAATAACGAAGTTAATTTTGCATGCCGGGTCATTAAAACCCCGGCAAACAGTCGAGCGCACTTCAAAAGCGGAGAGAGCGAAAGAGAGACAGAGAGGCGCGCGGCTGTGTGTAATTGGGAAAAATTATAAAACAAAGCAGCAACCACTTTGGCGGAGGTAACAATCGCCGCACGTACACTGCACTTGTAGAACGGAACGGAACGTGTTTCCGGTCGTCGGAGAATTATTTGGAACGTTTATTTAACGACGAGAGTCTTTGCCGCGTGCGCGCTTAAACCCGGCACGCAACAACGTGCGCATATAAAGCGTATCGTTTTCGCACGAAAATTAGTGCCTCGACAATGCTAATATATTGTCGAGTATTGAGGTCACTGCTTAATCATTTTCCTGAACCAAATACATGTGTTTGCATATTCTTTTACGAGGAAGTAAAAGATGTAGCGTTAAAAATATATTGATCTCAGCAACATTTTTACGAGAATATATAAAATATACAACGTCAATACACAAATTATTTGCGAACGAGGAGAAGTTTTGTCGAGACACTCCCCGCGTTTTTAGGGTTCGATCAAACAGCGGGCGGAATTTACGGTCAAAACGTCGATCCTCTGAAATTCATTTCGCCCCAGGGATGACGTCGATATAAAAATATAAAATACACGAAAAGCGAGGATCAATGTAGATAATAGAATGCCAAGCGAGCGATCGCGTTAAGCACAAGGCACAAATTGGCGCGCCGCACGCGCGCAACAGGGCTCTCTCTTTCTCTCTCGTCCGTAAAATATTATGTCATAAATATCTCGAACTCGGATTAATGTAATCACCAAAATACCAGTCGCCGCGCGATGCGTAGCAAGCGTGTACGACCTGTCCCAGATTTATCGCGGCCATAATTTTTCGAGCCCGCGAGCGTTCTTCGATGTGCGTTCGAGGTCGAATCCGCTCGTAAAGAGAATTTTTGCGTCTTCGTTCGCCTCATCTTTTCCACATTAAAGAACTTGTAGTTAACAAAAACAAAAGTATAATAGCGCGGGATCTGTTTAAATTATAATTACACTTGTACCGATTACTTGATCCTATAATTATTTGAAATTTCCCAAGTTTTTGTAAACTCGTTATTTTTAATACAATTTGGTGTGGCTTTTGTTAAAAATGTATGTTGTTTTGCTCCCACAAAGTGCGCACAGATCCCCGTATTGTAATTGTTAAATTTGATTTGATTACGTAATACATTGAATAAAACACAAGAAATTCATATTCGAATCATATACCATGGAATATAATGAACCGACCAACAATGCTCGGATAAGATGTTAATGCATCGGTTTTTGCGTTTTTCATTCGTTGCACTTCTATTGTTTATCAATGTACACATTCGCCAGATAAAAACAAAAAAAAACCAATAATTCTGCGGTCTGTCCGTATAATTGAGAGTTTTGCACGAAAACAAAAAACACCGATCATTTCCGCCGATATTACCGAGTATGCATTTTCGACGCCGAGCCAAAGGAAAAGTGGATTTACTTGTTCTCATTATTTATAACACAACAGAGCGCGATGTACCTACGAGCGAACAGGAGCGGAGGTTGGTGTGTTGCGCGGATATCGTTAAATAGGACAGGCGTACGATCCATTATATCACGGCGAGTTTAAACTGTCGTTAACGACTTTCCGCGCCCCCGCATCGTACGCGAATTTCCCGGCCTTGTGCAGGCTCCCGGAGCTTGTAACCGACTCTGCTTTATCTATTTTTTTTATTTTTTATTTTTAATACCTACTTATGTCGACCGTCCAGCGCTATCGCGATTCGACCCGACTATTACGACCGTCCCGTTAATTGCGACGTTACCGCGACCTGTTGTACGCCACTCGAGCGCCGCATCGTTACTTTCTCCCGATCGTTTTACTGCCTTACCTGAAACAAAAGAAGAAAGAAATCGTTTATTATATCGCTGCGCGAGAGATAACCTCCGCATTAAGTTTTATTTCAAAAGACTATAAGCGCAAAGATATCGGATTTTTTGCTTAAACGTAACAAGAGATTGAAGAACTTCTATTTACGAACTAGATAAAAATTTTTATCTAAAGATATCTGGAACAGGAAGTTTTCAAAATTTTTATCGCAGAATTCACACAGAAGTTTTTTTTTTTTTTACGGGAGAATTTATTTTTTATTTCATTAATTGCTATAATAATGAAACTTTCGTTAACACTTGATCTCGTTGATACGCTGTTAACAACGTATAATGGCATGTTCTTAGCTGTCGTAAGTAAAGTTTCTTAATTTAGCACTTGACAGGTTTGAGACTTCCCACCTTTACTTAACAAAATTGCACTCAGCTGGCTCAGAACTTTGTTGCGCTAGAAATATCTGCCAGTTTCATATTCGCGCGATGAAAATCGGAGCTATTAGTGTCGCGACGTATGCTCTAATATTTCTCACGCGAGGATGGACAAAAATAAATAGCGGAACACACGAAAGAGAAAGAGAGAAAGAGAGACACGTACAATGGTGACAATTTGTGGCAAACTAAAAAAAACGTATCAACAAATATTTAATGTAACGTTCTATTCTTTCCTTTTTTTTCTGTCAGTTGCGCTTTGTTATTAAATTGCGAAAGTTGATTTTGGAGAAGAATTTAGAAGAGAGAGATTTTAGAAACTGCGTTCGATTTTCTAAAATGCGACTTATATATTGTTGGGAATTTTTTTCCGCCTGTGGACCGATCAAGCGAGGAAGAATCAACGGGCGGGACCCGTGACACGTCGTCGCCACGCCGGTAACCAGACTCTTCCGGTTTCATAATAGACGGCTCGTGGTTACTGGCGCGAAATGACACGGAAGCGGCAGCAGCAACGGGCGTTCTCTCGCAGACCGTGCGAGAGAGCGCGCGGCTCACGAGCAAGAGTCTGGTTGCCTTCGTGCTCCGATGCGCCGATTCAATGCCGGCCGACGATAATTTGAGAGACAGCAAAGAATCCTCGAGGAGAGCAAGCCGAGGCAGCTCGTCTAGCCGTGGCCGATATTTTTCTCCGTATCTCGATTTCGTCGAGCAAATTGATGTAAATCTAACGACACACTTGCTCCCAACAAGTCGATGTGTCCGTTTAAATCAAATCCCATCGCGCGCGTCCGATGATTGTGAGATAAATTACATACTTCCGGAATTTCGCGTATGTGTGAAAATGAAAATTAACAATTTAATTAATTATTAAGAGATAAAAAAGCGCAATGAACAAAAAGAGAATTATTTTGTGCGGCTATTTGCGATACAGAGATTTATATCAAAATCTCTTCGTTCACGCAAACTGTGCGTGTAATAAGGGGATTTTAAAAATCACGCACGGGCAAAATAAATTTCATTTCGCGCTCCGCTAACTCGAATACTAATTTTTTTTCCTGGCGCTTTTGAAATGGCGGCGACGACGACGACGACGTCGTCAGAGGGTCAAGGAAGTATCAGTACGATACGGGTCCGCAAACAATCATCCCATCCCTCCTCGTTCTCCTCTTCGTCCTCTCGTCGCGGACAAAGTCCTCGAAACGTTACGGTGCACCGCGCAAATTTACTATGCAAATTAGCAGATGTATTTTCCGTTCCCTAGCGAAAACCGACCGGAGACCGACGGCAAAAAAAAAATGCATCCCACCGAGACGACTGAACAAAATGTCCGTCGTGCAAAGAATAATTACGTAATCGCGGGTGAAATCCAGCAAAACAAAAAAAGAAAAGGACTGCGGGAAAAGTCCGAGCGATCGTGAGTGCGCGACGAAATTTTTGTACGAGACTTGTGCACTCACACGTCGTGTGCGCTCATTTCAAAGAAACGTTACCGCAAACTCTCGCTGTTTACCAGCGAGAAAATCTCTCTCTCTTTCTTCATACTTTCTCATAATGGAATTTTTGTATTTTTTTCGTTTTTCTCTCTTATCTTAAGAATAAGAGAGAGAAAACTTTCAGAAAGCTTTTTAAGAAACAAATGTGTAAGCATCTTTTACGCCGGTGAGAGAACTTCTGGTAAAGTTTCCGAATGCGTGTTTCTTAGAAAAAAAAAAAGAAAAACACTTAAGGCTGATTTCAAAGTTTTATAAGCGCCGCGATAAAAGCGGCGAAAAACCGCGAAATTTTTACGTGAATTTTAATTCTTTAAAAAATTCGGGAATGACAATACACACACACACACACAGTCGCGCCCCGTTCATAAACTCGACACAGAGAAGCCCCGTCGTCGCGCTGATACTTCCTGCCTCCCTCATGTTGTCTTCCATCCCTCGAAACGCGAAAATTCATGAATACAAGAGCGTCGGGAGCAAAAAGGGAAACGCGAGCGGGATAGCAAAACGCGAAGTCTTGTAAGTTTTGCTGGTGTAATGGAGCGACGCGACAAGAACGAACGACGATATTAGACGGGCGCGATTTCGGTGCGATACAAATTTTAAATTACAACGCGAGTCACGGGGAGAGGAACGGCAGATACGAAAGAGAGAGAGAGAGAGAGGAAAGCGGCCGTCGAAGATAATATGCAAAAGAGAGGCTTAAAAAGTAATTACCGTTGAAGAGCGCGGGCTGGTTAAAAATTGGCGTACATAAAAAGTTTTCTAATTTCGGCTCGGCCAAGAGGACCCTCTCCTTTCTTTCTCTATCTCTCTTTTTCTCTCTCGAGTAGCGGGAAACAAGAGAACGCGCGTTCGTGTAAAGTATGTGCCGGGAGAACAGCGAAGTGCAATATGAGCAACGTGGTCTCGTAGACTCTAGCGGTTCGAAGTACTCTCGACTAATTGAGAGCTACGATTCAGCCGCGATAAATTCAGCCACGTCGTTCTTAAAAGATCCGAGTTTACAACTAAAAACAATTAAACGTTGAACGATCGACGACAAGTCGTTGTGTTTGTTCAAAGTTGAATGTTAACAACGTCGCGTCAGGTAAAATATTTTTCTTGCGCGATTTATCAAAATTTTGAATATTATATTAACCGTAAGTATTAGACGCGTAATTAATTTGCTGAAAGAAACTTTCTTTCTTTCTGCAAATGATCTCGCTGATTCAATACAACGACGTTTTACTCCGTTTTCGGACAGCACGTGCGTTTTTTTTTTTTTTTTCAACAAATTACAAACGTTAATTCCCGTTACAGACACAAGAGATTAACTCGGATATCACATCTACATAAACAATATAGAGAGAGAGAGGAAGGGAAAAATGTTAATAAAGAGAAATAATTTTCCGCGAACGATAAATTGTTTAAACAATATTCCGCGTAATGCATGAAGAATGACAATTACCCGGCGTGCGCATCTGTTATCCGAGCGCGTTTAGCGTTGAAAACAAATTTGTACAAGCTCGTCGTTATTTCAGAAATAATATCAACGCGTGCCGGCGGGAAAAACATATTAGGGAAAGAGCAATTTTCCGAGCGGAGGTTTAAACGCACCGAACGATGCCGTTGCGTTGGCGGTGCGCGTTTTTTTCTGCGTGCATTGAATATATATAAAAAAAACAATCGCGCTACGCAGCGTTCCATTAACCTAATTACCGGCAACAGTTGTTATCACCGCAACGATTACACGAGAGAAAAGGCTTCCGTCGTGGAAGCGTATTGTTCGAGAGCAAACTATCCGAAGTGCAAACAGTCGCCGGCGTTTTCTCATCCGTGTAAATGCTAATACGCCATTAAAGCGCCGGAAAAGATATCCCCGAACAAACGAAAGTAAGATGAACGACGTTGCCGTAATTATCCGCAAAGCAACATGTCTTTTTGCCGTTATTAAAACGTTATCTCTCCGCATCGCAATATTCCTCCTCCCCCGCGCTACACGTTTTTTGAAACAATGTTTCCTGATGTGGAAAATTCGCTTGTAGCGAGTTTCCACTCGCGCATGACGTTCTTATAAC
The DNA here is from genome assembly GCA_014825455.1 of Pseudomyrmex pallidus. Taxonomy (NCBI): domain Eukaryota; kingdom Metazoa; phylum Arthropoda; class Insecta; order Hymenoptera; family Formicidae; genus Pseudomyrmex; species Pseudomyrmex pallidus. The sequence goes on along the minus strand of QVNV01023665.1, from coordinate 9,157 downwards.
GACTAGATGTGCGTTTTGTGTAGTTTTTCCGTGTACAAAAATCTGAGAGAGAGCAAATTGCGACCACGAACTGCGGTTATTAAAAACGCGTTAAATAACTGGAGTTTCTGTGTCCGACAAAAGAGAAACAAAATAATTTTCTAATATTTCTTTTTAGAAAACAAATTGCGTAATTAGAGGAGAGTCTAAGAGTCAGATTTACGATTCTCGACCAATCGCAAACTACTAGTAAAAAATTAATAGCGGCCACATTAGCACGTTTTCCCATCGGCAAACCGAATATTAAGAAACCGAGCCCGTAAATATCACTGTACGCAGTCTCGAGCCGCGCGACGACGACGACGACGACAAGCTCGTGGCAAAACGAATCTAATAAAGTTTAACGGCAATCCTCGGCGTTACAAGTTGGAATACGTACGCGACGTCGTTTCCATTAACACGTTCGCCCCGTGCTCGTTATCACGAATTTTCAAGATTCCGCTTACGCACGCTCGCGCGGAGTCAAACTCCTCGCTCGAAGATTCCTTTCTGCGTCGCTGGCAAAATGCCAAGCGAGAAAATTCACTTTGAAATTCTCATCATCTATCGGCAGCGGCCGCGTTTAATTTTATATATATATATTTTGCAGTACGATCTTCAGCTCGAAGAATATTTTCTTCTCTTATTAATTTTTTTAATGTGTCGCACCATTTTCTCTCTCGGCGTTTGTTTCCCCTTTCGTCTGTTTTTCACATCGTGTATTTCACAATACACTGCGCATCTAAAAATTTATCGGTCTTCGATGTCTCTGCGCAGCATATGCATGTATTCTTTTATATTTTCTTATCTCTGTCTTCATCGGCCACGCTCTGAATTCCACAACGCGCGATTCGATCTCAAGTCCGCCGTTTGTGCGGCGCGATAGCAATCTCTCTGCGAGACGTCGCGTCGTTAAGAGAAGTTTCGTTTCCGCTAACGAAATCTTTCTTCGTTCGAGAGACGCGACGAGGAGTACCAGGTGGAGAAAGGCATGCCCTCTCTCGCGTTGACGCGGAAGAAGCCACCGCATTCGGGTGTTTCCTCCTCCTCGACTCCTTCTTGCCGCCTGGCGGAGCGCATTTCGCCGGGGAAGGTTTAACAACAGCTTGCGGAATATTACTACAGGGCCTCTTTTGCTTGTACTCTTTTCTCCATCTCCCTGCAGCATGACAGCCGGCACTCGAGAGATCCTTTCCTCTTCCGTCTCGTCCTTACCATCTTATCTTTCTTCCTTCCTTCCTTCCTTCCTTCCTTCCTCGCCCGTTTCCTCGTTTTCTTTCTCCTCTTTCTTCTCTTCGCGCACCATATTTTCCAAATGTGTCTCCGTCCAAGTAAAAATCTGACGATGTAAGAGGGATCAGGTGATTCCACTCCGCGACGCTATTGTGTAAAATCCTCACGGGCGGACCATCGGTTCCGGGATATACCGCGGGCACGTTCACAACGAATCGGAATGACGTTGCGTGCAGGTGCCTCATCATCGTGATCGCTCCGCATACCTTTCACGCCCGAAAAAAAGAAAGAAAGAAACGTACCCCTTCCTGCTCGCATTGTGCCTGTCGCGTCCTAACAAAACACCCCTCGTTAAAATTCAAGGGTGTTTAGCAGCCGTTGAAATTCAAAACAATGCCTTTGAATAGCTTCTAATTTTTAAATTGTAAATTGTTCTTTTTTGTAAATTTTTATGCAACACGTGATGTGTGTGTTTTACAGAATTTAATTGCGCAAACTCAAAGTACGACACAATATTTTACGCGTATTAAATATCGATCGCGCATGACTCGCGTTTTGTCATCGCGCGCGCAGTCACTCGACGTAAGTAATTTTTGCACGCACTGTCGCGCACTTCTTCGATGGACAACGCACCCCCGGACATAATACGTTCGTTATGAAATTTTATGGGGGGAGGAGAGGAGGGTAATTCTGCCGCCGAAGCTTGTCGCGCGCAGAGCGGGGGTCTGCCGATGAATAGCTTCGACTCAACGGCCGACTTTACTCGAGTTAATTAAACCCAACATCGTCGGAATAAATTCACTTAACGTCGAAGTGCCGGCTTAGTCATCGGTAACGCGATATCCCGTTCCTTAGATCGCCATTATCATTACCCTAAATGTATCACTCCGTCGCTATATATTGCTCCATCGCGCACGCAAGTTAGACGTGCGCTATAATAAAGAGCATATTGATCTTAGACATTCCGCGCTTGTTAAGAAAAGAAACACACGCTCGCCACTTCACAACCAGTTTTAGATTCGGAAAATAAACTGACACGTAATTACAATTTCATCCCTTCTCTCTCTTTCACAATAAAATAACGCGAAATGAAAGAACAATAATATGAACAACAACGATATGTCAAATAACTTGAGATTTGCTTCGCTCCAATATCATTACCGCTAACAAGCAAAAGAGAGAGAGAGAGAGACTCAGGATGTTCGAATAAATTTATAAGTCAGCCGGAAGCGGAGGGTGGGAGGAAAGGGACAGCGCAGAAAATTAGGAATAAGTATCTAATAACTGAAAAATGTGTCCCGGTATCCGGACGTAGACTGGAACGGGGAGGGGAGCAGAACGTGCGGGGAAAGTCAATGAAGGGATAGCGAGAGTCGACGACGCAGAAATGAGAACCGTACGAGAGGAATGACAATGGTACGCGGAGCCACGGGAAGAGGGTTTAAAACTTCAACCCCTCGTGGAAAATTTACAGTCGGATCCGGCCGCGTCATTAAACACGTTGTTTCATAATTCACGCTACAATATATATATATATATATATATATATATACATGTATCCGTGTCTCTCACCCTTTTCCCTGCAGCCCTGTGTGCGGTTGCTCGTTAATTTTTCCGTTTTTGTCGAACGAGTACATGAACGTGCGATTCACTCGAGTGTTTCAAGACGAATTAGCTTCCTCCTTCTCCGCCGAATGAAGAATCGCCATATCGAAAGATAATCAATCATTTTTCTCTGTCTCTCTCTCTTCTCTATTCTCTTTTTCTTTTCGCATTGCAAACTTGAAATACACTACTTCGAATTTTGCCGTACAGCTAAAATGTTGGCACGGTGTACGTATTTTTAATATCTCTTCGTATTCGTGTCACTGCGTTGTTTAAAAGTATTTAAATATTTATGTTACGTGAGCTAATATTTAAATATATTTGTACATAAGAAAAACAATGTAATTTTTATGTATTATATGCGTGAACTCCTTCAACTCTGTTTCGAAGAACCGGAATCCAACGATTAATAGAATTTCATCGCTTGTTTCTGTGCGTAATAAGTAACCGCGATTCAAATGTTTCCTGCAATTTTCAATGCGATAAACAGTACAGATTTGATTCTCGCGATCGTTTAACGAGTTAATCTCTCATTTTTAATTTTACGTTTTGCCTCTACGTAATAGGATTAATTCGTCGTCGCTGGTACAATGAATAATATGCAAATCCGTTCCCGTGTATTACGCCGCACAATAATAACAGATATTTCATACAACAAAGATCGATGAGCGGAAATATTTATACGCACTTCGCACATATATGCGAGAGGGGAGGGGAGGAAATTCATTAATCACAAATGTTGCAGCGTTGTTTAAGCTCTTCTTAACCAATTGTGAAATTTTGTTTAATTCTCCGAGACAAATTCCGGGGAGTTCAGTGAGCCACGAAATTTTTGCGCTCGTGTTATATTAATGTTCTCAAACTTCGAGATAATTTCTCTCGATATAAAATATTTCAAAAACTTTCTGACGCAGCCTAAGTGCGAAGGTAGATTAGAATTCTGTGTCAAAAAATTTTAGACACGCCGTATAAATTTCTCTTTTAACGTTTACTCGCGCGCGCGCGCACAATGTACCTGCATACGTCTCTTACATAAGATATTCGCAGCGCGTTGTAATAATTTTTCGCGCAGAATTATGCGCGCGGAAAAGATGAGAATCACTGAGCTACTGCTCGCCGAGCGAAGCGCTTCGTGCGGAGATGTAATTAATCGCGCGAACGTCAGACGCGCTTTAAGATCGGGATTACACCGGGTATAAAATGCATGAGCCACTCGCGGGAGCACACGCTGAAAAGTCGCGCGGAGGCGCGCCCGCGTATTTATATTCGCGGAGAGGCGAATCGAAGAGACTTAACGAGGCGGACTCGTAAAATATTCTATTTCCGAAGAAAGGCAGAAAAGGACGGGTCGCCGCCACCGACTCTCGGACTTTAAGCGGCCGTTTATTTGCGGAACGAAAAAGTTCGAACGATATTTGATCTCAGTCGCGCGCGCTTGTCAATGAAATAAAGTTAGGTTCGCTCCTTTCACGTTTGTGTGCGCAAGCTAACTGCTTGTATACCAGTTCTGGCGCCGACTCGTCGAGATGGGACTAAACAGAACCGCGGCGAAACGTTTCTCGGCTCTTTCCTTCTCGAGACGGTTCGACATGGTTGTCGCGAAAAATGTTGCCGCGGATAAAATAAATTCCGCAGAGTTCGCCGAGTGCTTTTGAATTAGTTGCAAGTATATGCGCATAATTAACGCGCGTGAGTTCACCTTTATGGTATTCGGTGATATTTGTTTTTTTAATATCTAGACCTAGTAGATCTACGGAGCTTCAAAGAAAAATTTAATTATATCGATTTTGATTTGCAAAGATTAAAAAAATTGAAATTATCAAATAATTCAGTAAATTTTCAATTTTGTACGTGTATATAATCTACGTATTGGATCTTGTCGCTTCGTATTCGCGGAATTGAGCTCAGTTTTTTTATTCGTACGAACTTACGTAAGGGGACACTATCTCGCGTCGCAGTATTACACGATGATATATATCGTGTGAATGGCTAAACTAGTCGGACCGTATCGACTCGCTGTAACACCGGAAACGCCGAGGTCATCACAAAGCGAGCGCTGCTGTGACGTAGGCGAATCACGAGGACATCAGAAGCTACAAATTGCGCCGATATCTCTGATAGGTCGGGACGACCTTTCGTAAGACGCGTTGTCGGGGGTGCATCGGCTTTGCGAAGCCACTTTAGAGACGATATTGGGGGACACGGGAGTCCATTACGAAGAAGTTGCGGTCTACATTGCCTCATCAGGAAGTCGTTAACCCAGCCCGCCCGACACCCTGCGTCTTCCGCGCGCGTCCCCCATCATCTATGCATCTTCTGTAACGATTACCCTTTCGTAGTTCCGAGAGCCTTTGAACCGCGCCCTTCGGGAACAGAACGCGCAAACATCAAGTTGTACCTTTATCTTGAACGTGATTCTTTTGCGATTTAAAAAAAAAAAACACTCTTCACTTTTTACGACTATAAAATGCGCGTAAAAGTTTTATGTTGATTGTTATTTGTAAATTGCGAGATTTTTTTTTAATGAGAAATCTCGAGAAATCGTTTTCAAATCGCGACACAACAGCGCTTCTTATTTTGCTTCTATATTTCATCGAAGATTATCGAATTTCTATTTGAAGAGGCTATACGATATATATATATATATATGATATAAAGATATTTCTTTGCAATTGCGCGACGCGATCTGGTTACGAACTACGTACGTGTGATTGGCACGTTGATCTTCAAATCGCCTTAAAGGATTGGAAACTAGATTATCGAATAGACCTCCAACTTGCTAGTCACTCCGCTGATCTCTTCATCTTAATTGAAAAATTGATCCGGATATTTCGCACAAGTAGCAGAAAAGTTATTAGTGCAATAAAAAACTGCAATAAATAAAAATGTGATAATAATGGAAAACGTAAGATACAATTTAATAAAAATTTAAATCAAGATATTTTCGGTTTATATACGGAAATTAAATTAAAACATTTTTTTTTTTTTACCGTCGCACTTTCGAATAAATTTCCTTTCAACGAATGCAATAATTAATCAACAAAATGAAATCGCAATCAATGGAAATTGGTTCTCGCGTACGGAAAATTTTCGAAATAACACGCACGCAAAACCGAGGGATAGAACAACGACGGGAATTTCCCGAAAATAGGATGTCCAAGTCAGCCGGAAATTGGAATCCGGCTTGCGCAACTTATTTCGCGATGCAAATTCTTTGGCCCTCAATTTTACGTTCTTCCGGCGGCGAGATACGCGAGCGGCGCCGAAAAATATTCCGACTGTCCGAATATAAAGCTCCGGAATTCCCGGGTGTGCGAGCAGACACACACACACATCCACGAGCGTGGAAAATCTCTCGCGTACGAGACAGAGAAAGAGAGAGTAGTCAAAGAAAACTGAATATCGTTGGAAGTTTTATCGATGCAAATATTCTTTTTGATTTATCCCTGACACGCATCACGTCCGACTCCTCGCGCGAAACAACTGGCCCTCAGAGCGCGCGTCCCTCGCGGGACGACACCTCTCTCGGAGATAACTGAATTCCAAACACATCCTTCAAACTTTCATATATAATTTTCTCGGACGATGCAGTGGAAATATTGTGCGCCCGTCCCCCTCCGCAATGTCCCGAGACGATATTATACAGGATACGGAAATCCGTGCGCGTGTTACGCCCGGTCGCCAGCTATAAGCCGTACGTTGACACGTGTCTCTCTTATATTGTGGAGCACAGGGTGTTTCTAAACAGACATTGCGAGCGTAATTGATGTCTCGAAACTACACGCTTTTACTGCGCACGTGAGCGAATGAAATAAAACGAATTCTATACATGACGTTTTGTAACACGAGGTAAATGTCCCAATGACCCGCACTAATGGCCGGACATTTACCTTTTTATTTTTTCTAAAACAAAAATATCGCACAAACGCAGTCAGATCGAAACTGCATATCCGCTGGAGAATTTTCCGGAGATATTTTCTCGTCGATAATAAAATCCTCCAGTGTATATCAGACGGACATACAGTCGATCGACTTCATCATAGATTTTTAAACTGCATTCGCAAACTGCGCATTTTTCAGAGTTTTCACATCGACTATTCTATTCGGTGACGAATCATCGCGTGTGTGATGTAAGCGCGCGGTGACGCAAACGATGGCGGATACGCACATGTACAACCGATCGCGCCAACGGGCTGAAGGTCCAGCTGACATTCCGTATTTCACTGTCACAAGTCAAAACTCAGAACGGGGCTGAAGTGAAATAATGCGCGCTCTCAGGTTATTTATGAGCGCGTCGTAGAAGCAATGGCGTTGCCAGTGCGAGTCGTGAATTGTGGAACCGCCGTTGGAGACAGAGAGAATTCGCGCTGGTGAACCCCGAAGGCAACACGACGACGACGAAGAGAATCATGACGACTGAAACTTCTTACACTGCTCCGGCACGACTTTTTTACGGTTGAACGTCGTAACTCCCTCGTGCCAATTTCTACGGCTATTGGATTTTTTCGCAACACGTGGCTCGAAAGATGCTTCGATCGGTTATCGATGGATTTCCGCGAGTGATTTTGACATATTAAGAACGATGATATAAAGATGGTCGAGCGACAGGCAAAAGTTACAAGAAGCGTGAAAACTCTAATTCGTATCGTACTTTAATTAACTTCAACATGTATTCTCCAATTGATCTCTATTATTAATCCGGGGAAAGAAATAAGACAAGTGCTGATTCACTTACGTTAATACAGACTCCTCCCTCTCTCAGCAGTAAATTTTCAACTTGACTCACCTGCAACGAAAGAGAAGAAAATTAATATACATTTTTTCGAAATAACATCTTTTATATTTTCCTATCTTTAATAAGAGGCGAATGGTCGGACATTTATTCAAGAAGCAATTAACAGAATATTTCTATGAAGTCTAGTTAGGAAATCATCTTTTTTTCTAACAAATGTCCAATCCTACGCGGAAAAAAATGATTTGCAAAAAATAGCAAACCTGTTTTTGCCGTGTCATTTTTCTCACACAGAAACAATTAATTCGCAATTGTATCAAAAACGAAACGCAATAGCGAGTTAAGTGCAAGTACTATTTACCAAACGGTGTATGTTATTCCAGTTGTGTCGGAAAACAAAGTTAAATTCCATAGAAGCAATTGCGGGACGGCGATAACGAAGCGTATATAACGCTAATAAACTTCCTGCGCCCGAAGGCACGTCGCTGTCGTCCAGATTTGGCACATGTAAAGTAAACTCGACTCCGCGATATCATCTGTCCGTGCGGTCGACTGTTCCTAAACAGTGCGAGCGACGTCGTGATTGTGTTCTGTATATACACGAAAGCGATTACATCAGGCGCCGGGAATGCCGATAAACTACGCGGGGTCTTACGTTAGGTCGTGCAAAGGCGACTCGAGCGCGCACCGAGAGAAAAAAAAATCAATGAATATCGATTGCGAATCGGGTGAGGGGAGAAACAGCAGCGGGTAAAACTCGTAAAACTTTACGAGCGCTCATAACACCCCTCATAGGGGATGCGGGATGATACGTTTTCATATCACCGAGTTCGAATGTGTGTGCGGTGCAGTCTCTCGGATATATTCGAAATTGAAATTTCTTTACGAACTTGCGCCTGCCGTTGCGACTTAATTAAAAGTCACAGAGAGAGAGAGAGAGAGATTATTAGTTTCTCTAAACTACTCGCTTCGTTTTCTCTTGATTCGGTTTCAAGCGAATTGTAATTAATTCCTCTCTCAACGTACGAGTTACACAAACCTAAATACAAATTACACAAACCCTCCTCCTCGGAAGTGTGACGAGCTCGAGGAAAACGCTCATAACACACACACACACACACACACAGAACTCGGTTGTTTGTCCTGTTGCACGAGCGTGTAAACGAGGGACCGTTTCGACGTCGCGTAATCTCGCGTAATCACGGTCCTCGGAGGTAACTGCGGCCGTTTTCGTGAGCCTTCGCCCGGGCGCGGAACGCGCCCGGGATATCGTCGTGTAATCCGCGGTCAGTCCGATGTCTCACGTGCGGCAACGGCTCACCGCTGCGCATACAAAACCCCCGGCGGCGATGGCACACGTCGGTACGGCGAAATCACGGCGGAAGAAAAGGGGGAACGGGGGAAAAAGAAAACGGCCAGTAGTCTCGACACGCAATACGAAAGGCGCGGCGAGAAGGGTGCGAAAAGACGTGAGATACTTCGCCGGTAAGCCGGTAAACCGCCCGCGGGCGCGAATCCGATGGCGCCTGCCGAGCTCGATAAGAAACGTTTACATACGTCTTAAGACGT